>JAEVFF010000462.1:0-222303 GCA_018901945.1 Pugionium dolabratum
CAGATTTATTTATAATTTGATAGTTTGTGATGGCAGACTTATTGGTTATTTGCTATATCTTAAACAATATTTCAATACCATACTTATTTGTAGCTTGATATACCGTAAATATTATTGTAGAATAGCAACTACGATATATAAATCTAAAAATATTATATCTAAACTCTAAAATCTACAATCAATTATAATATGTAATCACCAAAAATCTCAATTCTAATGATAAACTTACATAATCCTATCTTTTATTCTGTAATCAATTACAAATGTAATCCCTAAAAATCTCAATCCTAATGATATATTTACATAATCGTATCTCTTATTCTACTATCATGTAATCCCTAAACATCTCAATCCTAATGATAGATTTATATAATCGTATCTCTTATTCTACAATCAATTACAAATGTAATCCCCAAAAATCTCAATCCTAATGATAGACTTACATAATTGTATCTCTTATTTTATAGAGTCCATATTCTATACCTTGAAATCCTGATTATATGAATGGGGTGGGTCCCTATTTATTTTTCCCTAAATTCTAGGGTTAGCTAATCTTCTTCTCTTGGGTCCCGAGTTTGTTTATTTTATTTGATTTGATTTTGGGATTTGATTAGTTATTCGCGTTTTGGATTCGATTTATTGATTCGATTTTGGTAAGTTCGATTTATTGATTCAATTTTGGTAAGTTCGATGTACTTGCGTTTTGGATTCGATTTACTCGGAGTTTTGATTCGATGTACTCGCATTGTGTATTTACAGTGGTATGGGACGATACAAATACAACCAAAGTTCTTCCTCCAAAGGAGCCATTAGCAGTGGATGTTGCAAAGTTGATGCTGAATTTGAAATTCCAACTAGGTGTTCATGTGGTGGAGAAGTAGATGTTTTGATATCTTATATACCAACCAATCCATGGAGAAGATTCTTTATGTGTCGACTGCATGAGGATCCTGGATATCACATTAACAAATGGTGGGATGAAGTTATTGCAGAGGAATTAACTATCTTAAGGTTGCGGAATGAAGAGCACACAAGGAGATGTCCTTATAATACCAATTTGGAGATTATGCGTGTTAAGATTCAGAACAATGTCGATTAGATTGCGAAGCTGAAAGCGATAGTGGTAGGTTTAATCTTGATTTGTGATACATTTTTTTACTTGTTTAAGTAGATATGACACACTTATTAGTTCACGATGCCAAACTTAGTAATTAACGTTGCAGACTTATTTGGTAATAATGGCAGACTTATTAGTTTACGATGGCAGATTTATTAGTTAACGACGGTAGACTTATTTGTTACTGACGGTAGATTTATATGTTACTGATGGTAAACTTATATGTTACTGATTGTAGACTTATTTGTTACTATAGGTAGATTTATTGTTACTATGGCACACTTATTGGTAGAGATGGCAGATTTATATTAGAAGTTTAACATTACAATTACAAGTTTAACATTACAATTTTAACATTACAAGTGCAATCAAATATTGGAAATCACAAAAATGGCTCTGAAGCCTTACACGTTTTAAAATTATGTCCAGTTGCATTGTATTTCGAACATGCATGTTCTTTCCAGGGCTGTTTTTTCTCTACCGCTTTCTGTAAGGCGGATTTTATCCTTGAAATTTTGGGACGCCCTGGCTGCGGCGAACCAAAGGTGGCAAATACACTTTCTCTGTGATATGGACAAGAGTAGGTGATGTGACATATGTGGGTGAAACTGATGTTACATACGCATTATACAAATAGGTCGTAAAGTAATAAGGATGACAAAGTGATATACGACATATTTTTCATGCCTCAGCTGCTGTAATTGCATATACACATGGTAGTTTCTCCAAGTCAAATCTACGACATGTGCATTTTTTTCTCCGTAATGTTTACTACATGCAAAGATCAGACACCTGTAACATGAGTCTGATCAACGTCGATCACTTGTACATTAAGTTGCATAGCATAAGGAAGCCGTCCCTAATGAAAATATTACCTCCAACATCTTTTCAACATCACGAGTGAGAGTTGTTTTCATTCTACATGCATCATTTCTGCGTTCTGCAAACCATCTTGTCATCATTAACCGCACAATATCTAGCAGTTGTACAATAGGTAAAGTCCAATCTTCCGAAAAAACTTTATTAAGGGATTCACATATGTTTAATGTGGTGATGTTGTATTGATCCCCAAAGAAATGAACACGAGAACACATCTTCACGTCAGCATTTACCAAATAGTTATGCAATGATGGATTTAAGACGTGTATTTCGTCAAATATCATCTCAAAATCAGAAATTTGAAATGCATTTGTCGCCATTTTCACTAAATAAAATGCAGCAGCAATTTTATAACGTTGTATTATATTCTTGTAAAGATGGTACGTGCAAACTCCCCGTCAAGCCATCGGATATATCTTTCCAATTGCATTACCAATTGATCGATGTCGATCATATATAATTGCAAGACCTTCATCATCGGGTATAACACAACTAAGCTGCGTAAAGAACCATTCGCATGAATCATCATTCTCTGTATCAACTACTACAAAAGCTATGGGAAATATTTGAAAATTTCTATCCTGGGAATCTGCGATGAGAAGTGTCCCTTCATATGTCCCTTGTAGGAATGTACCATCCACCACAACAACTTTACACATGAAAGGAAAGCCATTAAAGCTAACACTAAACGCAATAAAAACATATTTGAACCTTTCGAGTTCATCAACTTCTAGACGAGTAAGCATTTCAGGATTAGCTCTTCTGATCATATACATGTGAGTAGGTAATTTTTCATAAGCTCTTTCCGGAGAATCCCTTACCAATAATCATGCATGTCTAAGTGTCCCATACGCTTTCGAGTATGGCAACTACACCAAAAAAATTGCCACCGTATTGAAATAAATATGTAACTACCCAAAACTGTGACTGTACAAAAATAACTCTACCACAACTTCCAAAACTGTCACTTTATATATAATAAATAAATCTGCCATAACTAACAAAAACTGTGATTGTATAAAAATAAATATGTCACCCTTTACAATAAAACTGTGATTGTATAAAAATAAATATGTCACCCTTTACAATAAAACTACGATAATATATATTAAAATAAATCTGTCAAAACTACAGAAAACTCTCACCGAGTATAAATAAACTATCAACATATTTACGAACATTGATACCAAATCACATATGCAATACATCAGCAACATGACATGGCAAAACTTTAGAACCAACACCAGCTACAAAATCTTTGTACAAAGCACCAAGAATTTCAAGAGTTGCTTGTCGCATACATCCTGATCGCATTGTAATAGAAAACGTATGGTTTGAAATGAGTTGTCTAATTGTAAATTGTGACGTGTTCCCAACCGGTGTAGCTCGTACTCTCCAACTACAGTCTCTCACCAAACATTTTATGATTAAAATCACTAGAGTTGATTTATATACATTAAAATTGAATTGATGTAGAATCGATAAAATATTCAATCTAGTAACTAATGCATTTTTTGTCTCATAAATTTGTCCTACAGCAAGATTCAATGAAGCCAACTCTATCAAATTAGCATTACCAATTTGTTCTTCATTATTACCACTTTTTTATACTCTTTTCTGGGGTGATAATTTTGGAGTCTCATCCTCTTCACTTTGCGAAAGCCTTCTGTAAACGCTAAAGTCTTCATCCTCAGAGCTTGCTCCATCAGAATCATTACAGTAATCAAATCGATACTCCTCATCTTCATCGTCTTCGGATGGTGAAACTACTTCAGCAGTTAATTCTTCGTCGTGTTTACCTTCGCCAACCTCCTCGTGTCGATATTCATAGTTAAAATATTTATCTTCGTCACGATGAGTTGACAGACTATCAATTTTTGCTTTATCTTTCTCTTAACCTCCATCCATAACTGAATTGCCTCGATTTTAATCATACCCAAAAACCCATGAAGCTGTCGACAACTTCTCACTTTCACTAGAGTTGTGTTTACCGATAGTTTCAACAACATCTTCTGAAACATATAGCTTAATTCAACATCATACTGATTTCTATCAACCTCGTATTATTTATAAACCATCATCAACAAATCTTCAAAACGTGTCTTAGCATTTTCAGATAAGATTTTACACCCTTTCTTGTTGTCGACATTGAATGACCATCAATTTTTCTCGAAAATCCATTCACCACAAACAAGAATTATGTCTTCCATCGAGAAAATTGGTATAGAAAAAGTTTTTGAGGAGAACGAATGTGAAGAAAATGAGTAAAAATTAATGCTTTGAAGTTCAGTTGAAAAATTCGATGTGCTCGAGGTTGAAAAAAACGTGGCGGCTAACCCTAAAATCGCCTCATATATGATTTTCAAATAAGGTTAAAATTGGCATTTTGAAAATTAATAAGTCTGTCATTACATGTCTGTAATGACCCAAAAGTCTGCTATGTATATAAAATCCAAACAGTTAATTTAATCCTACTTAAATCTGATGTTTAGTGCAGGAAATCCAACTGCCATAACGGATAGATTTAATGAAAATCTGTTTTGTTGTTAAAAAAATATGATAAGTCGAAATGTTAGTATAGTAATTATTTTGTGAATCTTCTTCGATAGCAGATTTAATGTAAATCTGCCATTGAAAAAATAAATCTGCGAGGTTACTTTTCCAAAAATCAGAAAATAAATTTGCGGCAGACTTACTTTGCGTGACCACAGACATAATAATTCTGCTGTCATATGACATTATGTCTGCCTCATACTTATAAAAACTGTATATGATTGCGTAACACAAAATAAATATGTCATAATCTTTATAAGGCTGATGGCAGACTTATAGAAGTCTGCGACAGGCTTAATAAGTTCATCACAGATTCAATAACTCTGTGACTATTACGTAAAAAACTACGGCAGATTTTTCGTACCAGATTTATTTCGATACCTCTGAATTTTTGTGGCATTTTCGTAATAACAGCGATTTTCCCGCTGACGTGTCAACAAATCCCCAACAATAGTAATGATATTTTGTATAATTACATTTTTTGTAACAACGACGAGAAAGGATACGCTCGGTACCTAAATTATTTTATTAATTAACAAAACATTAGAATCAAAAAACAATTAACGACGAATTCAGCGTCATTCTAGTACTTCTCCCAAACTAAAACTATCTTTTACTACTTGTCAGAATTGGATTTACATGCTAACAATAAGTGTCTGTTTTACAGGATTTGTAAGGAATTCTTGAAGAGAAACAGCGAGGCCTGGAATGTGGTTTGATGACTTACTCACCATCTCTGAACAGAATGAGTCGTTATACAGCGACAGAATCAATAACCTGCGTGGTTTTTTCCTTGCCATGTACAAAGCGATTGATGTATAGGATGTTGGAACTCGGTTTTACGGAAGTGCCTATCGATCATTTTCTGGTGAGTTTTCTAACGAAAACATTAAAACCGAAGTTCGTTTGAATGAGAAATGAATATATAAAGTGGGTTGCTTGATAAACATAAAATGAACAAATGTAATTTGTCCCACATTAGAAGTTAGAGGTGAAATCTCTCTTGTATATCAAGCGGAGAAACTATTACAAAACTCAAAATTTTAGATACACTTTACTGTATTAGTGGAAGGAGATAACCGAACTCGAGTTTCGAGTTTTTGGAATTTAGCAAATGAATCAATGGTTGGTACAATTATTATTGTCATTTGGTTCAAACTCCATTTGTTATTTGTTGAATAAGTCAATAGTCAATTTCTCCTTAATTGAGTTAAATTATAATATACAACCAAATTAATTTGGTTTACTGTTTTGTAACATTTGTAACATAAAAATCATAATGATTTTTAGTGGAGAATAATTCTCATTAAAAATGGAGTAACATCTTTATAAACTCATATAGTGAATCATTAAGAAAATAATGAATGATGGAAAATGAAAAGAGAACAAAAAAAAGAAACTTTTAGTTTCTCATTCTAAAAATGTAAAAATTACACATAAAAAATCTCTCACATATTGAGTATGAGAGTACAACATATAAAAGTGTTCGTTAGATTCTTTTTTTGGGTTGTGCAAGATAGAATAGGTGCAGTTGTATCCTAGGATTCGGAACGCCATGCAACTGTCACACTACGGGGCGTTTTCAAAATTAAGGAAAGAGTGTCTCGCCTCTGCAAATTGAGTCTTTCCAAAATTCTTGTATCGGTATTTTACATTTTATTATATGTAATTTTTCACAATTATTCAGTTGCCCACATTGTAGAAAATCGCATTTTTACAATCTTAATTCTGAAAAGTTCGTTAGTCTCAAGATTATAATTATAATCTTAATTGTGAAAATTTCGTTATGTTTATTAGACTAACGAAAACTGATAATTTTGTGAAGTGTTTATATCATAAGAACAAGAATTTGGATGTACCATAATTTTTCGTTCACTCTCAACATACTTTTTTGGGTTTGCAATTTTGTAAAAAAAAAGTATCAATAAAATAAAAAACGTTAACAATAACGTTTATGATGGCAACAAGTATAGTGAGTCGATACCATAATTTGAGAGCGGTCTACCACTAATGAGTTTGTGTTACAATATGGATGGAATTTTGATTTTTATCTTAATGTCTAAATCTTATTGATTTAGAGGTAATATTGACCATAAGTGTGTGAGTCGACGCACCAATTTTGTATAGGTAGTGGTTTGCCACATGTGATTATGTCAATAATGTTTAAAATGATACATTTAAAAATAATCACTTACTTCACAAGCAAAATGTTTAAAAGAAGTTTAGTGGAAAATATCACAAGTGTGTTATGTTAAAAAGTTGATGCATGTCTAGCAAAATTGATATCTATTTTAATATATGTATAGATTTGCTGAGACGTATGAATATGGATTTAAAAAAAAAATTAAAGCAAAAAAATAAAAGTTGGAAATAAAACCCAACTTGAGAAAACTATGAAAATAGTTATAAAGAAAACATTTTTTGATGAAAAATATTGCATTATTTTGAATGAATAACAGTATTTATCAAAAAATATTTTCGTGATCATTCGAATCAAATGGAGTTGTGGGATAAAAGAAATCTCAAACTCATAAAAAAAATGATGAATGCAAAATTGCATTACTCTGAGTTATCTCAGAAAATGTGGGGGAAACATTGCTTACCAAATAAACTTATTTACAAGATGTCATATGAACTTTGGAACGTAAAGTACATTTGTACAAATACCTAAAAGTATGGGAGTGTATACAAAAATAATAGTACAACATTCTAAATAGTCACAATCTAACTAAAAAGTAGATTGTATATAGTGGTTTAGTCATATTTTTTAAGGAAAAAATAAACCATTATAAAATTAATCTCAAATGGTGTAATCTCAGTAGATTATATCCAATGAATGACAACATAGAATTCATATATTAAAGGTGTCATGAGATTAAATTATAAAATAATCAAGAGGAATGTATTTAAAGCTTATGATTTAAGATGAAGTTTGATGGTAACCCTACCTACGTGACTGTAGATCCCAAGATGTAGGTTCAAAAGGACAACTAAATCAAATGACATCTAAAAAAGCACTCTGAGACTTACGTCTCTACCAAGTTCCTAAGATGATGCATAGTGCTTCCTGTATGTGTGTAGGATAAGTGTTGCTTTTAATGATTTGAGACCATACCTTTGAGATATAATTAGAGTATTACAAGATCCTCTTTAAAACAAATCTAATGGCGAATCACCTTGTGAATGTCAAATGGGATTGTTTCTACGAGAATGAAGGAAATGTTATATTATCCAAGTTCACTCATGATTAACCAGACATGTTCACGGCCAAAATGAACACAATAGAGAACCTAGTTCTATGAGAAAAGAAACTGTGTTATAGTTATTGTCTCGGTTTATATAAAAGCCCAGAGGGTTCAACACATCATGTTCACCTTCTGGTCGAATAAATCCGATAGCTATTAACAATGATTGGTTCAAGGCTAAAAAATGCTACCAACTCATATACAGTGGATTTTTCGTTTGTACTCTCGAAAGTCTTTATGTTTACTCTTGTCGAGTCTTGTATAGATAGTTAGTTTAAGTCTATCGAGTCATCACGTGTTTAGAGTCATTTCTATTCATGTGGAGGATTGTTGGAACTCGGTTTTATGGAAGTAGTTTTCGATCACTTTCTGGTGAGTTTTCTAACGAAGATGTTAAAACCAAAGTTCGTTTGAATGAGAAATCAGTATCTAAAGTGGGTTGATTGATAAACATAAAATAAACAAATGTAATTTGTCCCACATTAGAAGTTAGAGGTGAAATCTCTCTTGTATATCAAGCGGAGAAACTATTACAAAACTCAAAATTTTAGATACAATTTAGTGTATTAGTGGAAAGAGATAATCAAACTCGAGTTTTGAGTTTTTGGAATTTAGCAAATGGACCGATGGTTGGTATAATTATTATTGTGGTTTGGTTCAAACTCCATTTGTTATTTGTTGACTAAGTCAATAGTCAATTTCTCCTTAATTGAGTTAAGTTACAATATACAACCAAATTAATTTGGTTTATTGTTTTGTAACATTTGTAACATAAAAATCATAATGGTTTTTAGTGGAGAATAATTCTCATTAAAAATAGAGTAATCTCTTTATAAACTCATATAGTGAATCATTAATAAATAATGAATGATGAAAAATGAAAAGAGAACAAAAGGAAAAAAAATTTTTGGTTTCTCATTCTAAAAGTATAAAAATTACACATGAAAAATTTCTCACATATTGAATATGAGAGTACAACATAGAAAAGCTTTTGTTAGATTCTGTTTTTGGGTTGTGCAAGACAGAATAGTTGCAATTGTATCGTGGAATTCATAACGCTATGCAACCGTCACACTACGTGCCGTTTTCAAAATTAAGAAAAAAGTGTCTCGTATTTACAAATCTGAGTATTTCCAAAAAATTTGTATCGGTATTTTACATTTTATTATATGTAATTTTTTACAATTATTCAGTTGTGCACATTATATAAAATGACGTTCTTACGTAGAACTCTCTCTGATCACATTCAAGTCACTGAATTCACTGAGAGTTTTGCGTTGAATATCAAAACCATTCACCCTCATTTTCCATAACATCACTCTTGTGCGTTTTTAGATTCGAGATGTGTACACTCTAAGAATATTTGAAGAAAACCAGACCCATTTACCGAGTTGGTTTAACACAAAGAAAGTGAAGCTTGACTTCTGTCAAATTTTGGATGGATACATAATGGGATTGCCTGGTTATTATACCATTAACCCATATCCAAACATTAACGAGAATTCCCCTTCTCTATCTCTGTTTGTGTTTGTCTACGTTTGGTCCTGTGATGATGTGTTATGATCAAATTCAGTGTTGGCTTCTTAGTGCATACTCTTACAAAATGTATGATGTGAAGTCAAGAACTCATATGTTGTTACCATTTATTATTCTTGAAGGTAACCAAGATTGTTCGGTACATCAGATTTTTGGTGATATCAACTTGTGACGTGGTTAAAACGTGTGAGTCGTACATTCGTAGCTGACTTTTCCGACCAAACCAACTCCCACTTGAAAACAAACACAAACAAGAACTAGTTCAACCAGCTTTGCCTGATTTTAGCTCTTTTACTTCACTTTCTCTTAATCCGATCAAATTTCACCAACCGGACCGAAATCTCTCAGTGTTACAAGAGTCTTCTCTCTTGAAGTCTTGATGACATCTTCCCAAGTTTGAACGTGACTACGACAATAGATGTTTCCATTGGAATCATTCAGCATTTCTTAAAAAACAAAAAGTATTAAACAAGAGAAAATTGTCTAACACGCAAACGATTCCCAACGACTCCTCACCCGCCAACACAAAACGCAAACGCAATAGCTGACCTCAAATTCTCTCTCTCTCTCTCTATTTATCTTAAATTTAAAACCAGTTTCAAACGATTTTACCTGTTTTTAGCTCTCCCAAAATCATAATTATACATCATCTTATTTTCTACGGTTTTAGGGTGGCTACTTCTAATTCGAAAACCACCATGAGGTTTTGTGTTTCTGGGTTTTTATCGCTTCTCCTCATTGTTTCTCCCGTCTCCGCTTGGTTCTTCCCCAACTCCACCGCGATTCCACCGTCTCTTCGTAACACTACACGCATTTTCTGGGACGCTTTCTCCAATTTTGCCGGTTGTCACCATGGCCAAAACGTCGATGGTCTCTACCGCCTTAAAATATACTTCCAGCGTTTTGGTTACATCCCGAAAACGTTTTCCAGCAATTTCACAGATGATTTCGATGACGTTCTCAAAGCCGCTGTAGAATTGTACCAGAAGAATTTCCGGCTTAATGTCACCGGAGAGCTCGACGCGCCCACCATTAAACACATCGTGATTCCCCGTTGCGGGAATCCAGACGTGGTCAACGGTACCTCGTTGATGCACGGCGGGAGAAGAAAAACTTTTGAGGTCAACTTCTCCCCCACCGGCCAGGGTCCGCGTCTGCACACAATGAAACGCTACACGCTGTTCCCCGGAGAGCCAAGGTGGCCGAGAGACCGCCGTGACTTGACGTACGCTTTCGACCCAAGAAACCCGTTGACCGAAGAAGTCAAGAGCGTGTTCTCACGCGCGTTTGGGAGGTGGTCGGACGTCACCGCGTTGAATTTCACGCGAGTTGAGTCTTTCTCCACCTCAGACATCACAATTGGATTCTACACCGGCGATCACGGCGACGGAGAGCCATTCGATGGCGTGTTGGGAACGCTAGCTCACGCTTTCTCGCCTCCGAGTGGGAAATTCCACCTCGACGCAGACGAGAACTGGGTTGTTTCCGGCGATCTCGACAGTTTTCTCTCCGTTACGGCGGCAGTTGATTTAGAATCGGTGGCGGTTCACGAGATCGGTCATCTTCTTGGTTTAGGACATTCCTCGGTGGAGGAATCAATTATGTATCCGACGATTACGACGGGGAGGCGTAAAGTTGATTTGACTAATGATGACGTGGAAGGAATCCAGTACTTGTACGGTGCGAACCCTAACTTTAAGGCTACATCTCCACCGTCCTTCACCACCACTCGTCAACGAGACACTGGTAACTTTGGTTCCGCCTGGAGAATCGACGGTTCATCATCCTTGACGATTTTCAGTCTCTTGTTATCAACCTTCGGATTTATCTTGCAGTTATTACCATAGTTAAATTGTTCGTCTTACTTAATTTATTTAGTTTGATTTTACCTCAAATCTTTATTCCTTTTTTTTTAATTGAAGGATAGGGATGTGTACACACGACATTCGTTCCTTTCTCTACATTTTTTATTTCCACTATACTTTTGTATATAAATTGCTTCATATGAAACTACTTCCTAGATTCACAGGTGGAATCCTAACAATTTTATACACATGAATTTTTTTACATATATAAGATTTTCAAAAGTAATTATCACAATAGTTAATAGCAAATGCAATATATATGATTTGAAAATTTTAAATGTTTTGAACTGTCTCTTGTAGTTCAGTATATACGTAAAATAGATGCATGGATACTTTTATTGACAAGTGAATCATGAATTTTTGTTGATACTTTTATTAACAATTAATGTGGTATCAAGAGAATAGTTCTGTTAAACAAACAAATGTCAGGATGAGTAATTGGTATAGTGGTTGTACCACTTCTAATACGTTTATTTCACATGTGTAGAATCCGATTCCACTTAGACTAACACGAAGATTTTAAATCTTCGTATTAAGATATTGTATTATTAGAGTGCACTGTTGTGATTTAGTGACAAAATAAAAAGAACAAACAAAGGCCAGATCTAATTTTTTAATCGGTTCGAAAATTCTTGGTTTCTACAAATGTGTTGGTTGGTTGGTGGTTGACGGCTGCGTATTAGGTTTACTTCGGTTGTTAGTGTTCTTTAGGATTTCTGTGGTTCCCACTTCTTGGTTTTTGCCAAGATGGATTTTGTTTTGCTTAAGTTGAAGAATATTGTTGGATCATGGATTTGAAGGACTAGCCTAAGATCTTCGTAATTCGTAGTAATAATAAGATCAAAATCCTGTCGTGAGAATAATTTTTTTGTCAACTACATTGATTTCGTGAATGTCAGTTAGTCTGCTTAAAGGAATGAGAAGACAATTTTGTGTTCCAAGCCCAAGTTTATTCAGGCCCATCCAAAGCTGACGAAATGTGTTAAATCAGTTTAGCGCCAATTTGATCTTTCGTTTGAGAGTCCCACATCGGAAATACTAGGAGAAATTAGCACCAGAAGTTGTACTATAAATAAAGGTCTCGGTACTTCATCTCAAGTCACGCAGCCATGTAGTGAGCACAAAGCGAACTATTCTTTCGCCTTTTACTAAAGAATACCGTGTGCTCTCTACGCTAAGGTGGCATACGCCTATTTTTGGAGGGTCCTGCTTACGTGGGGCCTATCAGTAACTAGTTTAACTGTTTCATTTCTGAACATTTAAGGTTGTTTCTAGTAAAATGTCATTATTTTATTTTAAAACATAACAATTAATGCATATAAAAAACCCACAAAATGAAATATAGCTAAGTAACATACTTTTGAATTTTATAGTTTTTCTTTACAAATACAAATAAATCATCTCTTCCATCGTTCATATTTTTATTATTTAACATGAAAACATGCATTATAAACTGGGTTTTTATGACAAAACTTATTTTTTAAAAAAATAATTCAAAGCTCGTCCGAACCAGGTTAGATTAAAGCCCCAATGGATTTAGTCTCAAATGCACATTATTTTCAGACATTTTAATTTGATGTATGAACCCAATTAAATAGATAGAAGTGCCACTGTTTTGACCAATCTTATAGGCCAGTTGGCACGGAGTTTGAAAACTCACATAATTTTCTTTTCTGTTTTTTTTTGTTAAAAATTTTGAAAACTCACTTGTGAGATAATATTATACCAAATTTTTAGTATGTAAGGTAACATTATAAAATAAAGTTTGACTAAGCCATTTTTATAAAGAATAATTTGCTATAGATTCTGGTGCACGACGTGATTAGATCTGTAATGTCATAGTTGTTTATACAAAAATACTTTTGGCATACTATACATTTTTATCGGTTGTTTTCCATAGTAAATTTGTTGTTTATAGTTAAATAATTTAATATAGGTTTGAAGGCTAAACACCTGTACCAAATTATTTGACATAGAATTTTATATAGAATAAAAAAGAGAACGTTATTATAGAATATGGAATATGACTTTCAGGCGATTGTAATATTTTTGTAATATTTAAATTTCTATATTATTAGTTGTTAGTAGTTTTAGAAATCATATCCCAAAGATTATTTCAGGCTCACAAAAGCCCACCAGCAGTGCTTTTTCGTCTCCCACATCGGAAAACTGAGAGTCATTGGCCACAGAACTTGTACTATTAATAAAAGTTTTCTTCCCCACTAGTAATCCACGCAGCCATGTGGTGAGCACAAAGCGAACTATTCTTTCGCCTTTTACTAAACAATACCGTGTGCTCTCCACGCTAAGTGGCATACGCCTATTTTTGGAGGGTCCTGCTTCTTAGTGGGCCCATCAATTACTAGTTGAATATTAAGTATCTTTGGTATTGAGTTTCACTCTATTACCTTCCAGCTCTAGATAAACGTTTGGATTAGGATACAATTGGGGTAGAAGAACCAATTGAAACTTGTCTTGGAAAAGAACCAATTCGGTCTCTTGACATCTTTAAACATTCTGTAATAGAGCTTCGAGAGGAATAGTCAAAGATGAGCTTGGCTCTCAGAGATTAGAGGAAGCTCCCAAACAATTACGATCCATCGACATTCGATCCAACAGAACACCGTAATCCTCCTACGGATCGTGTGTTCAGACTCGTCGACTAGATCTCACGAAAGCAATCATGGAGTTAACAACCGTCGCCGTTATGGAACATGTATGGCTGATTTTTGGATCGTCGTTGGTCAGGGTTAAAGGAATTAATGGAGAAGACTTCTTCGGTTTTGAAAGCTCGGTTTTGAAAGCTGGATTGTTAAAAGAAGAATATTACACAGAATTGAGCTTAATCCTCCACATCAAGATGGACGAAAGAGAGCGCCATTTTTCCAGAAAGAGAGATGTTCTTATTCAAACTGTTAATCATACAATTAGTGATGATGTTCGTATATATATATATATATATACATTTGACAAAACCAATAAATAAATCAATAACCACATTAAACCGGTTAACTAAACCATATATTATAATATGCCCCCCTCAAGTCTTTAGCTTCCATCACCTTTTTGAAGATAAAGACTTGATATTGCCATCCGACGGAGTAAAGCATGAAAAGGACCAAAACTCAATGGTTTAGTTAAAATGTCAGCCAATTGACTTCATGTAGGAACATGAAGAGCTTTGAGATGACCAAGTTTTATCTGATCTCGAACCGTATGACAGTCAATCTCAATGTGTTTGGTACGCTCATGGAAGACAGGATTATTGGCTATGTGGATGGCTGATTTGTTGTCACAGAACAGCTTCGTTGGAGAAGATACTCTAATGTGTAAGTCCTTAAGAAGCTGGCGTAACCAAATCAGTTCACAAAGCAAGACTCTTATATTCAGCTTCAGTGCTACTTCTACTCACTATAGATTGCTTCTTAGATTTCCAGGAAATCAGAGAAGTACCAAGGAAAACACAAAAACATGTAATTGAGCGTCGTGTGTCCCTGCAAGCCGCCCAATCTGCATCTGCAAAGCCATTCAAACAAAGTTCTGAAGTAGAGGAATACATCAGTCCTTGTCCTGGATTAGCCTTGATATATTTTAGAACTTTATGAGCAGCTTGCATATGAACATCAGTAGGTGCAGAAAGAAATTGACTCAATTGATGTACTGCAAAAGTGATATCCGGACGAGTGATGGTGAGATAGAGTAATCGTCCAATAAGTTCTCTATATGTAGTAGGATTCTGTAATAAAATTCCTTGATATTTGGTAAGTCGAAGAGTAGAATCCATGGGGATAGAACTCGGCTTACAACCCAATAAATCCGAATCAGAAAGAAGATTTAAAGCATACTTCCTTTGGCAGAGAGAAATTCCTTTATGTGATCGAGCTATCTCCAATCCTAAAAAGAAACGAGCAGGTCCAAGATCTTTAATCTTAAATTCTGACCTTAGAAGAACCTTGAGCCCAGCCACTGCACTATCACTGTCACTAGCAATAAGAAGATCATCAACGTATACAAGGACAACAAGAAAAAAGTAGTTGTGGCCTTCACAAACAAGGTATTATCTGCAGGAGATTGAGTGAAATTAGCACCCAAAAGAACCGAAGAAAATCTCTTGTACCATTGACGAGAAGCCTGCTTTAAACCATATAAAGACTTTCGAAGTCTACGCACTGGATTACGAGGTAAAACAACATTAGCAGGAGTAGTGTATCCCTGTGGCAAACTCATGAAAATTTCCTCATCAAGCTCTCCATGAAGAAAAGCATTTGAAACATCCATTTGAGTTAGACTTCATCCTTTCACTGAAGCAATACTCAAAAGAAGTTTCACAGTTGTTAATTTTGCCACAGGAGAAAAAGTATCCATGTAATCAATACCTTCTTGCTGGGTAAATCCTTGAGCAACTAAACGAGCCTTATATCGTTCAACACTACCATCTACATTATACTTAATAGCAAAGACCCATTTACAACCAACAACATTCTTACCAGGAGGCAAAGATTCAACAGTCCAAGTATGATTTTGCTCTAAAGCCTGTAATTCAACATTCACAGCCTCAACCCATTTTTCAGATGCCATCGCTTGTTTGAAAGTTTTGGGTTCTGATTCATGATTAAATGAGAGAATAGAGGCTTGAAAAGTTGGATTAAACCGGTGATAAGAGTCAACAGAAGAAATGGGATATAGTGTAGTAGGCTTAGAGGATAAAGAATAAGGAACAACATTGCATTCATACTCGGATAAGTAACGGGGAACCTTGACAGTTCTTCTTGGTCTATCTATGGGTAAAGAATAATTTCTCGCATCTGGTATACCATGTGGTTGTGTGATAGATGTGGGGTTAATAGGTGCTTGTGCATTATGTGTCTTAGATGTATGAAATGGTGCAGAACAGGAAGGAACAGAATCCACAAGATGCAGAGGTGCAGACAAAGGCAAAATGGTTTTTGGAAAAACAGTATCAATCTCAGAATGTAATGATGTTTTATGAAATGGAAATACATTTTCATGAAAAACAACATTCCTTGAAATAGAAGTTGAATGAGATTGGAAATCTAAAACCTTAAAACCTTTGTAGCCTATGGATATCCTAAGAAAACACAAGGAGTGGCTCTATATGAAAACTTTTTACGATCCTTTTGTTGAGTAGAAACATAGCACAAAGAACCAAAAACACGAAAAGATGTGTAATATGGTATTTTGCCAAAAAGAAGTTCATATGGGGATTTGTTTTTCAATAAAGTTGATGGTAATCTATTGATAAGAAACACAGCTGTAACAACACAATCACACCAATATTGAATTGGGATATGAGATTGAAAAAGTAATGATCTTGCTACATTAAGGAGGTGTTGATGCTTACGCTCAACAACAGAATTCTGTTGTGGAGTATAAGCACAAGAAAAATAATGCAGCATGCCATGTTGCTTAACCAAATCAGTGAATGATAACTCAGGTGCGTTATCAGATCTAATTGCTTTTATCTTACAATTGTATTGAGTAGAAATCAGTTTGATAAAAGCTGGGAAAACCACAGAGACATCACTTTTGTTTTTCAACATATAAACCCAAGTAAAACGTGTACAATCATCCACTAAAGTAAGAAAATACTTGTATCCTTCAACAGATTCAATATGAAAGGGACCCCAAATATCCATATGAATCAAATCAAATGTTTGTAAAGCTAAATGATTATGAGAAACATATGGTAATTTTCTTTGTTTTGCCAAAGGGCAAACTGAACAAGGAAATGAATCAGAAGGAACATGTTTGAAAGTTGGTAAATTGCAAGACAAATTCTGTAAAACAGCTGGTGATGGATGTCCTAGGCGTCGATGCCAAAGAGTTCCATCAACCAGAATAGAACCACAAAACAAAGAGACAGGAGCTGATGATGAGAGGGTTGCATTCTCGAGAATGTAAAGATTGTTGTGTAGATTACTCCTCCCAATCATCAAGCCCTGTGAAAGGTCCTGAATCAAACAACAATCACGAAAGAAATGAGCTGAACAGTTCAATGTTTCAGCTAAAACTCTTATGATAATCAAGTTAAATCGAAAATCAGGGACATGTAAAACATTATATAATATCAGCTTAGGAGAAATATGTATGATGCCCGTGTGTGTAATAGGAACATTAACCCCAGTTGGAAGAGTCACAGTTATACCAGACACAGGATGCAATTCTCTAAACATATCTAGACTAAAACAAACATGACTAGAAGCTCCACTGTCAATTATCCAAGAATCGGCAGAAATCGAACCTTTTAAAGAGGTTAGGATATGGGATTGACTAGTGAGAATTATGTTTTGAGAAGAAAAAAGCTGAGGATTTAAAGGAGTATCAGATTTAGATGTGGGAGCCATGGCACCATGAGCAGTAATCGAAGCTATGTTTGCTGAATGTGAAGTGACAGGCTCTTGAGTTTTAATTTGATGATTGAACTGTGAAACCAACTCCTGTAGTTGCTGTGGTGTAAAATCTTGTATCTTTAGACTGCCACCAGTATTTGTAGTGTATGCCAGAGCTTCAAGATTTGAATGAGGATAGAAACCTGAATCAGAATACACATTAGCAATCGCATGAGCTTGTTGAAAAGAAGGTGAATTAGAGCTCATTCTTGGTTGAAATTGTTGCATATGCATCCTTGGTTGGGCTTGAAACTGTGGCATTCGAGGTTGTGTTTGAGGAAGATAATTGGTCTTGTATCCAGGAGGGAAGCCATGCAGTTTAAAACACTTCTGCACTGTATGACCATTCTTCCCACAATGAGTGCAAACAGGTTTTTGAATAGGACGTCCTGCATTGTAAGCTGCAGCCAATACATTTTCCCCAGAAAAAGACTGAAGTTTCTTATCATCATGACTAGAAACATTTGAGTTAGTTCCTGCTTGAAAAACTACATTCTCAATTTTTGAAGTCGGTTTAAGAGATTTTTGTCTCTCATCTTGAGTTACAATGTTGAAAGCTTCTTCAATTGTTGGAATAGGTTTCAACATCAGAATATGACGTCTTGTTTGTTCATAAGACTCATTTAAACCCATGAGAAATTTAGTGACACGACTTCTCTGTTGTAGTTTCTCCCATTTTATGGCTGCCTCACATTCACATCTACCACAAGTACAAACTGGAAGTTCTACATAGTTTTTATGTTCCTCCCAAAGAGTGACCAACTCAGTATAATATGTAGAAACATCCATAGAACCTTGTTCTATTTTACTCAATCTCTGTTCTATATCATAGATGCGAGGAGCATCATCTTGTTTGAATCTAGACAAAAGATTGTTCCAAATTCCTTATGCAGTAGATATGATTAATAGACTCTGTCTTATTTTCTTAGAAATTGAATTCATCAACCATGTTGCAACAATGTCATTACACCTAGACCAAGCACCATAATCAGTATGATCAGTGGAAGGTTTTGAAATTGTACCGTCTATAAATCCGAGTTTGTTGCGGATATTCAAAGTCATCCTTACTGATCTTCTCCATGAATGAAATTCCGAAGCACTACTTAAGCGATCTGAAACAAGAACTAAACCAGCATGATCATTATTATGAAGATAATATGGATTTTCATATTGATCAGCCGAGTTTCTCGTTGTATTAGTAGAATTCGGAAAATGATTTGTCGAAATCGAAGGTGATATATTCGTTCCCATCTCGAGCAAAGAGATAAAGAGCGAATCAAGAAATATGTGGCGATTTTGTCGAAGAGAAAAGAAATCGCACACACGGAGGTCAAAAAAAATCAAGGAAACAGATGAATTTGTGACGATTTTATTACAAGAAACAAGAATCGTTCACAGATAGGTCAACTAAAAGAAACAAAGAAAATCAGAATCTGGAGACAAGAAACAATTCCGACGAAAACATCATTCATCACGACAAACAGTAGAACAAGAAATTGAAAACTCAATCGAACTGGAAAACTCATCTTGATGAAGATTTTACTAAACGGAAGATTGCTCTGATACCATACTACACATAATTGAGCTTAATCCTCCACATCAAGATTGACGAAAAAGAGCGCCATTTTTCTAGAAAGAGAGATGTTTTTATTCAAACTGTTAATCATACAATTAGTGATGATGTTCATATATATACATTTGACAAAACCAATAAATAAATCAATAACCACATTAAACCGGTTAACTAAACCATATATTGTAATAAAGAAGGTGACAAGATCGTAGAAAAGTTGAAGGCACTTGGTGCAAAAGGGTTTTGGATTGAATCAATCAATCCAGGTCTGTGTTATCTTTTGGTTCCATCTACAATCCAGGTCTGTGTTATCTTTTGGTTCCATCTACAATCTTGTTGAAGGCACTTGGTGCTAAATTGGGTTTGGAGATATGAAATCAATGAATCTTTGCTACTTCAAAATGTTAGACTTAGTGTTACTGTATGGCTTTGATCTTGACTAAGAATCAAGCATACTAAACAAAGATGATCGGGACTGAGACAGAACATCACTCTACTAAAACTACAACGAATTCAAGACCATCCAGGCAAATACTCTACACTTACTGACGAAGGGCAACGACGATTCAAGGAATAGGGAGAACCCACGTGGATGAATCTCGTAGGAGAGGTAGTTCATTACATCCATATTTCTGCAGCAAATAAAATACTACATTAAATCGAAATTCTCGCAAAATTACCCTTTAATCGGTAACGCTTGCTTATTTTTCTCGACGAGTCAGAGTAAACGCTACTGATCCATTCATTTATCTGCCTATTTCCACTAGCCGGTTCGACCGTTGCACAATCTTCCGTCCGGTTTGAGTTCTGTATCAAACCAGATTATGAAATTGAACCCCATAAAGTTCCAATTTTGTGGTCCCAAAAAGATATTGTTGTATCTACGAATCCCATAAGAAGAGAAGCAAGAGAGAAAAAGAATAACATATATATCATATGATATCCTCATGTAACGTTTTATACCTTATTCTTGTTCTAGTCTTTATCACAAGAACAAAATGAAGATGGCTCTCTACTAGCAGTTCGTAATGATCAGAGTCTGATAATCAGACTAACAAACACTTAAGTTCACATCTGCGATGATCATTCATCATTTGAGGTTGAAGTAGCTTTTGCCGCATACTTGACTAAGACGCCCGTTAAGAGAGCCTTCTCCTTCACCTTTAACCTGTGAATTGTTATTATAAGAAATCAATCACTCAAGTAAATACTCTACTTTTGCAGTTTTTTAAGCAAGATTACCTCTTTGAAGATCCTGGAATTTCTATGTTCGATAACTTTTTCCCTTGTCCTTTCACAAGAATCTTTTTCTTCTTCTTTTTCTCCTTCTTCTTCTCCTCAACTCTACTACCTGATTTCGCGTCTAGTTGATCAGAGTCAGCTCCTCCACCAATGAGTTTTTCTCTACCGAGAAGCTTAAGCTCCAACGTACGGATTCTATCTATCCGTTTTTCTTCTGGAGATGACATTGGACTATTTAGATGTTCAAGATTCTCTTCAGCAACTTCTTCTGCATAACCCCTATCAAGTTCATCGTCCATGTATGTTTCTGCTACAGCTTCTACAGATTTATTCGCCTGGGATGGACCTAACTGTGCTTCTATTTCTTCGTCTTCTCTAATCTCTCGCTTCACAACTTGTTTCTGAGACCTAAAGTCGGTTTTCGAATCATGTCTCACCTCTACGGGGGTTTCTACTCTACTAGAGATACGACGTTTTCCCTCATTTTCCCCCACTTCCGTTTCATCTACCTCTTTATCTGAATCATCTGATTCTTCCCATGTATCCAAGATAGTATCTTCTCCAACAACATCAGCATTAGAAACTGCTTCTATACCGGAAAACGGAAGCTCCTCAAAGACTGTATTCGAGTATATTTCCTCAGACGCTGATTGGTTTGAAGAGAAATCCACAACCTGACATTTTATTTGCTTTATAACTTTTCCAAATGATAATCTCTGACCACTGAATTCCTCCACGAACCTAATGAAAAACCCCAACTCCTGCTTTATCACCAAAGATAAGAGATACGCTAATTTACAAACAGCAAACTCACCCATACCTGTTCGCATCAATCTCGCTTTTGAAATCAATAAGAGCAAAACCTTTGCATACAGGATCTTTAGTCTTCTTATTCCCAGACACAGCTGGTGTTATGCTTAAGATGCCACTTACATCTTTAAAAGCAGCCTTAAGATCTCTGTGAACGTTCTTCTTCTTTGGAAGATTGGTTACACGAACACGGAACCCAGTTTGAGATTCTCCAGGTCCTATCAATACAAAACAAACCAACAGCTACTAAAACTGAAATCGCAAAATTCGGATGTTTCAGAAGCTGTGGAAGAAAAGAAAATAAAAACCTTTGATGAGATTATCGTGGCGCTTAAGCTGTGGCTTGAGGGGATCGTTTTTGAGTTTATTGAGATTAGCAGCTTGAGCTTTCCAGCTTTGCTCAATTTCGTCGAGCAACTTATCTTCAATTGAAGTTTCGTACTTTTTACCTACCCCAAATCCTCGAGGCTTTTTCTCTAACCATTTCTTCATCTTATCCATTGGCAAAAACTCTCCTTCATCTTCATCTCCTCCAGCTTCTACATCAAATTCACCCCAATCTTCTTCTTCTTCCTCATCATCATCATCCTCTTCTTCTTCGTTTTCTTCCTCGTCCTCGTCCTCGTCGATACTGCTTTCCAAGTCCATTAACCCGGAAACGCCGCTTGTACGCTTGTTCACAGCGAATGAACAAAACCCATCATTTCTTTTGAAAACGACTGCTCGAAATCCCTGTCGAATTCGATGAGAAACTGAGATACATGCAGTGAATGTAAAACAGGGAGTAACCAGATACGCAAACGAAGAAGAATAAGAAACGAAGGAACACGACGACTGGAAACGGCAAAGAGAATGAGGCTGGAGCAAAATGGAATTGGAGAGCGAAGCTCCGTTCATGTTTTATGTCTCCTTATCTTCTTCTCCTCCGCCGGAGAAGAAATTGCGTAATCGCAAACAAAGCGTCTTTCAAAAAGCCCATTACTTTTATTCAAACACTAATAGGCTTATTTCAACCTCAAGCGAAGCCCATTAGTTTGGAAATCAATCCATTAAGCCCATACGTTAATTTCAGTTCTCGAGCTTTTTGTCTATGTCGTAACTTGACGGAACACCGCACAAATGTTGCTGGGTAGGCTGCATATGCTTGACCAATAATGTACATCGAATCATACATAATTGATTTTATTGAAAGATGTATGAATATGTGAGACAACATCTTTCAAAGGGCTCAGGTTTCATGATCTTCATAAATACACTCTATCTGTTTCCAATATATTGATGTTTTAGATATTTTTATTATTTCAAAAAAATTGATTTTCTAAGTTTTCATGTACGGTAATTGACTAACATAACATTTTTTTTAAGTTTTTGTTACAAAAATAGCATTATAAGTTTAAATTTCCAATAATAACACAAATTTAATATTAAAATATATTAAAATTTTATTTTAATAGAAAAAACTAAACCTTCGATTAAAAAAACTCAAATATAATATTTTAAATTGATGTATAATTTATTTAAAGTAAATAAATATTTTTATATAATTATTTGTGTTAATTTTAGAATTTTAATTTGGGCAAATGTCTAAAATAGCACCTTTCCAAATTTTTGTTCCAAAAATAACATCATTAGTTTAAATTTCCAATAATAGCACAAATTTAAGATTAAAATGCATTAAAACTAGATTTTAATAGAAAAAAATTAAACCCTAAATTGGAAATAATGAACCCAAATACAATACTTTAAATTTATGTATAATTTATTTAGAATAAATAAGTATTTTCACATAAGTATTTGTGCTATTTTTGAGAATTTAATTTTATGATACTAGATTTGGAAGAAAAACTTTAAAAGGTGCTATTTTAGGGTATTACTCTTTTAATTTTATAGTACTAAATTTGAAACAAAAACTTTTAAAAATAGTATTTTAAGATATTACTTTTTAAAATACTTATGTTAGTTAAATGTAAACTTTCGAAATTATTAATTGAGTATTTTAAAGGGCAAATGTCTAAAATAGCACATTTCTAAGTTTTTGTTCCAAAAATAGCATCATTAATTTAAATTTCTAATAATAGTACAAATTTAAGATTAAAATGCATTAAAACTATATTTTAATAGAAAAAAAATTAAACCCTAAATTGGAAATAATGAACCCAAATACAATACTTTAATTTTATGTATAATTTATTTAAAATAAATAAGTATTTTCACATAAGTATTTGTGCTATTTTTGGAAATTTAATTTTATGATGCTAGATTTGAAAGAAAAACTTTAAAAAGTGCTATTTTAGGATATTACTCTATTTTAAAATTATTATTATATATTTTGGAAACAGATGGAATCATTTTTGTTTGGAATAATTATTATATCATACATATTTTTCTAATGCTGATTTGATTAGCCGTGACAAAAACAAAGGACCCAGCTAGACTCTTCGATGGAAGTGTGAGAATTTTTAGGAAAAAAGTTAAACAGAACTGAAAATAAGAATAAAAAGTAAATAATAAAGAAAGAAAACAGGGCAGAAAATACAAAAAAGGATAGGCTGTGTGTAGACCCAATGGGAAGAGATGGGATTAAGCTTTGTATATATTTATGTGTTCATTTTGTAATTGGACCAATTCTTGATTTGAAGTCATGAGATCTTTCTCAATGCATGGGATGGGACCATTTCTTCATACATGTTGGTCCGTCTCACATGTGTTTGCTTTTATACGTTTATACATACAAATATACGATTTTACATGCATACATTACTTATAACCTATTTGCAATATTGGCTTATATTTTTGGGTTAATTAATGTCTTACAATTTGGTCTATTTCGTATACTAGATTTATATCCACGATATGCATAGAAAAATATTCACAAATTATATAATATACTAAACATAAATTAAATATTTATATAATTTTAAATTTTATTTAAAATAAATTTAATATTAATTTTTGTATATGTAAATTAAAAAAAAGAAAAATAATTATTTTTTACTAATTTAATAATATTTGTTGGTTAGTTTAATAAAATATATTGATTTTCTAACCAAATTAATAACAATGACATATATTATAATTATTCTAGTGTTTTTAAATTTATTTATATATTTATTTGAAACTTGAAATGAGACATCACCATGATATTTCTGTTAATAACACGTCATGTTAACATTATTTTCCTAAAATATTTGTCAAATAATATATTAGGATATATCACCAACCAATATTAACTAGAATTAATTCATGAATTTAATGAAGTAATTTAATTTAAAAATTTTAATAAATGTTTAATCATTATAAATGTATTATGTTAATTTTTAAAATAAAAATAGATAAAAAAATAATTATGATTCAGTAGCCGTATTGAAATTTGGCTGGTTTAGTTTAATTTGGTTTATATAATAAAACCGATTAGTAAGATTTGGATTTCGATAATTATTCCAATTCGGTTCAAAAGCTATTTATCAAACAATTTCTATGAATTTTAACAATTTCCTTATAATGTTTTTTTTTAAAATCAAATCGACACTTTTCTTATGTTATCATCAAATCAATATTGTAACTTTAAAACGTAGTAGAAACATTAATTTTATAACATGTTTTTATCTCTTATGTACATACAGTAATAGTTTTTTATTATTTAGCTAATAATAATTGGATTTGGTATTTGCTCATTAAACAAACTTTAGTCTCTACATTAACTGAATAAATCGAACTCGTAAAGATTTCAGTTGATCATACTTTTCTAATTAAGCTTAAGCCTAAGCTTTAATTTCCCCTCAGCTAGGTAAATGTTTTTTTAAACCAATACACTGAATTGTTAAAATTCCAAACTGTACTAAAAAAAGAGTATCCATTGGATCATTATACATAATATTGTTTTATGTTATTTGCAAAGTAATTATGATTATGTGAAATTTGATTATTTTAGACATATATATATTAAGTGAAATATCGATAATATATCATGTATAATATAATAGTTTAAATGTAAAAAAAAATTTGGTACTTATAATAGTAACTCTCATAAAATTCTGATTTCTATAAAATATTAATACGGCCAATATGCATAATATTTTAAAATTAATATATTGTTAAACTTATATAGGTTGAAAGATACTGAAATTTTATGACATAAATATTCATAATAGATTTACACATATTGATATTTAATTATTTAAATTTATTAATTTGTTAGGTTTGTTATTGTAATTAATTTTATTTATTTTTAAATATCAAATTTCATAGTATTTTCACTATTTTAATCTTCCTATAGATTTGATATATTTTTTTAAAACATTTATTTATAACTGAATTTAAAATAATATTATACAATATTAATGTTATTTTCTCAAATATATTTTTCAAATAACAATGTAAAGATACATTATTTATTTGTCTAAAATATGTTGTATAGAAAGAAGAAGGAGATGTAAAAAATAAATGTAAAGAAAATAAATGCAACATAGAAGAACTATCAATTGTAATATAGACACACATACACAAGATTTTAGCTTTTACATATAAATTAGCACCAATCTATAGATAATTAGTCTTCATAAGTATTAGTGTTAGGTTGAGTTGGCCTACACAGTTGAGTTCAAAGTCAATAGTGAGAATGACTTTGTATATTTCTTTTGGTAGCTATTCATATTCTCTATCTTTTTGTTCAATTTTCTATTTCTATCATCTTTAATCTTTAGGCAGTCTAGTAATAAAGATAATAGATTAAAAGTGAAACCACGATAGACATATAACTATAACCAAGAAAAAGGAATATAGAGTTTATCATTATAAAGAATAGCCACAATCTGTTAAGCCGCCATAGTAGTGAATTGATTTCAATAAAAGATCAAAGATTAGACCAAACTAAATAAATCGTAGTGCGTACAGCAACTTAGGCACTATAAGAATGATAAAACATCTACTACATCACGTTTTTAGTATACATAATGCATACATGTGATATTAGTAGTATATATGGCTAAGTTATTAGGGATATTGAAAATAATCCACTTTTATTACCGGTTATATAATATAACTTATATTCATTAATTGGTGTTTGTTATATAAAGTGTGATTTTGTTTCTAACAAAAGTTTGACACATACAGAGGTAGATGTAATGGTCATTCATTATTTCTATTTTACGTGCAATGCATTACCATTTTAATTCATTCACTGGATTTATATGTGTGTATCTACTACCAATCTACCACTTTTTGCAATTGGTAAAAATGAGAAAATGGAGGGATATTTCACCAATACCAGATGTCTTGAGGCAAGGTTTTCTCTCTCTCTCTTCTCTCTCTCTACTTATCAATGACGTTATGTGTGAAAAATATAAAAAGATGTGAGAAATCGTGTAAAAATAGATGTGAAATAAACAATATAAAAAGGATATAAATCAATTAGGAGATTAGATGAGACATAAATAATATTCAAAAATATGAACCAATATAGTTATTGTCAATTAATTTTAAGTTTATACTCATAAAATTGTGAAATATAAACATAAACATGTTGATAGAGTCGTTCAGATTTTGGTGATGATAGTATTTTTTCTTTCGCAGATTTCTATTTTTCTTTCGTAGATTTCTATTTTTTATTTTTAACGTTTTTGCGAGTTATTTTCAATGTTACAATCGAGAAAGCAATATATTTACCTTAACAAATGGACATACATATTGGTTATGATCGTTTGTACGCTATCGTTTTCTATGGTTGCGGTTGCGGTAGATTGTTTTCGTTTAATTATTACATCTACTTGTGGTCAATCGTAACAGTTAAATATCGCATTTACATCGCAAATTTTTTGACCGTTGATTAAAACATCGATATAATTAAAAATATACGATCAGTCGTAACCATAATCATTATAACCACAATATTGATCGCAGCCATCCGACAATAAAAAAACAAACAACATAATTATATTGATCAAGGCGATGACCATATATATAATACCGCTAATTTGAATACATGTCCACTCTCATACATAATTTCCAAGCTTATTGTAGATATATCAAAAGATCAAAGAAGATGGATGAGACATCAATCTAAATCATATCAATAAAAAAGTTTATAAAGAGATTAGAATTGATAACTCTAATAGAAATACATGAGACTTATTCTTAATCAGGTGATTGCGTAAATTAAGAATCCTTTTCTTTTACTTCTTGTGACTAAAAAAAATTAAATTCTTTGGCTGCCATTTTACTTTAAACTTTCAATATTTTTTTCCATTTTACTTTAAACTTTCAATATTTTTTTTTGGTTTCGAAAACTTTGAACAATTTCCAAAGTAAGAAAGATTGAAGTATGATTATATGGAATTTGTGCTCTTACTACGGTTAAACAATCATCTTCGAACAACCATAGCAATCATTTCATTTTCAATGTTTAAGATTATAACTGATAACTCTAATATATATGTAGGAAACTTGTTTTTAATCCAATGATTGATTAAACTAATAATCATTTTTTTTTTAGGTTCAGTGACTAAAAAGAATAAAAGATAAAATTTGGCCTCATCTTACTTTGGACTTTCAAAATTGTTTTTTGCTTCGAAAACTTGGAAACAAATTCATTCTCAACAAAAATAAAAAAGATTGGAAGAAGATTATGTGAATCTCATAATTTTACTACGGTTAATCAATCATCTTCGAATAACCATAACAATACTATTCGGATAATTCGTCCAATTCTAAGATATCACTCATTACACTTTTGTTTTCCTCATTTCGATCTTATTACCTAGTTAAAGATCATTTGTCCAACAGGTCAAGGATTGTGAAATTGAGGTTTTGTTCAACGGATCACTAGCAAATCGCCTATGAAAGCTATTCAACTTCTATTCGTTTTTAAAAATTCCTTTAAAAACTAATGTTCGAAAAACACCTAACCTTATCACCAAGTATATTCAAATAACGTGGATATTTCTTAGAAAAATGATGACATGTAATTAAATTTGATCGGAGCCTATATGTCACTAAAATGAGAGATATTAAAACCAGAAAAAAGGATAGAGATTAAAAAAATTATAAAGTGGTATAGACTATTGAGTATTGCGAGTCATAATCGAACAATGCCGACAAAAGTCCAAAAAGACATAAAAACATGAAAAAGAAGAGCACCTTTGAACATTTCTTATTTCAAAATCTCGATGGCAACTTGTACCAGATTATTACTAACGTTTTTTTTTTCAAAATTCACATGTTTGTGAAAAGTATCACTAATCTCTACTAATGAAATAGAAGTCTAGAACATTTCAAAATTCACATGTTATATGAAGTGATCTGCCTTCATCGACATTTCAATGTTTCATATTCATGTTCACCTTTAAATGATTAGAATGAATAAATGTTACAAAGAAATTAATTCAATAAAAAAAAACTAAAATCTATAGTTGAAAATGACTCGACCCACTCGTTAACTATTCATCGACTCATGGTCATCATAGTATATAACATAAATTTAAATACATTATTATTATTACATATGATATGATATAGACAAAGAGCCATATGTGTATCAATACGGTCCGAGTTGACCACGCTACAGGAGGAAAGAAAAAAAACACATTTCTTACAGAGTAACAATTAATGTGACTATGAAAGTATATGATAATGTCCAAAGCAGAACATGTACTATATAATTAAATCCGAGATAACCATTCAACAACGATTGTTGACTATAAGGGAATAGCTCCAATGAATCGTAATTATTTTTTTTTAAAGAAACTTACGAACCTTACAACGAGATTGTAGTGTCAGTCTGATAAATTGCTGTAGGTTGGGAAGTGCATAATTTCACTCCCAATGTTTCATAAACTATAAATATATATATATATATATATATATATGTGTGAATCTAATTGTATATGTCTAATAAAACAGCATTTTTATCACATTTTTGTAACCAGGCCCATTTAAGCTAATCACCAATAAATAGATTACACGTCAGTGTATATTTTTAGAAAAATATAGACCGCTCTCTCCTCACGTGTACTACGCACAAACAAGCGTACATTAGCTATACAGTCTGTACTCATGCTAACTTTTAACCTGCCACGTATACGTAATTACGTTAGCTCCCTCTCGCTTTGTTTTTTATATGACCGATTTAGTTAACCTGCGCGTTTTTGTGTAGCGCATGTTAATCACAACACAAGCAAACAACGAATAAAAACTCAAACGACTCAAACCCAACGAACCTTTCCCGTCTCAATTCGAGAACCGTCCCGTTTTCCCGGGCAAAACGGAAACGGTAAACAGTCTCTGTGTCACACTGCAACAACAATTCCTTTTTTCTACAATTTTTTTAAATTAAAACAAAATTAGTCTCGGAGACTCTGCTTCTTGTTTATATATCCCAACAAATGAATGTGTTAAATCGTCACTCTTCTCTCCACATCAATCGTAAACCCATTTCTTCACCGCTCTCCTCTTCTTCTTCTTCTTCTTCTTCTTCTTCTTCTTCTTTTTTATATCACACAGATTTCGGTTAGTACTTATCCACCATTCCACCGTCGATTTCCCGGCGTTTGTTTTGATAGCGGCGAGTATTTACAGTGATAGAATGAGGAGCTGCCGTCTCGGCGATTGTTATTATATATAATCGTCGTGTTTGTTTCGGTTGTACCGACGATATGGATTTGAGTTGCGGTGAGGATTCCGGCATGTTTTCCGGTGAATCAACGGCTGACTTTTCGTCGGAGGAGGTATATTCTTGGCCGGATGATTCAATCGCCAGTTGTATTGAAGATGAGAGGCACTTTGTTCCCGGACTTGACTATCTCTCTAGATTCCGATCTCAGTCTCTCGACGCTTCCGTTAGAGAAGAATCCGTCGCATGGATACTCAAGGCGAGCGATTAACTTTTTTTTTTATCTCTCTCCAAGATTTTTTCCTTATTAAAAAATGAAACTAAATCTGTTTTAAAACTTGATATCAATCGGCAATGGGATTTCGTTATCCTTGTGACGGATCAGCGCCGGAAACTGTAGCGATGCTAAAACACGCCGATCGAATTGTTTACATGCAAGAAACCCGGAAATGGAATTTAACACTGTGCGATTGTTTGGTTGCAGGTACAACTGTATTACAGATTTCAGCCTTTGACGGCGTACCTTGCCGTTAACTATATGGACCGGTTTCTCTACGCTCGCCGTATACCGGTACAGCTTAAAAACGTTAACGTTAATTTCTCTCTGTTTTGATCATATTGATATGACAAATAACAACCCAAAAAAAGTCAGGGTTTTCACTTTTTTTTGGGATCAAATTATTTATTGACTTTTCTTCAGTAAATTGGAAGAGACTGCAGGGAGATGAACGTTTTAATTGATTGAGTGACTTTTGGAATAGACCACTAATTACGCAGAATTAGTTTAGTAGATATCCTTACATATTTGGAATATGTATGTATTAGCATCTTTACTTTTGGCTCCCTAACGAATACGATGTAAATAGAGATAATGATAGAACAGGAGCCAACGTGCGCGACGAAGGATTTTTTTCTTTACTTAAGTTTTTATAAGTTTGTGTTATAATATTTACTTTGACGCTTACATAATAATACACTATACTTTTGCAGTAAACTTTCCAATCCATATTTCCGCTTTACCCAAAACTTTTATAATCATGGTGTTAAGAACGCTCCTCTAGTATAATATGATAAAAAGTGCATAGTTAATAATGAGATTAATTGGCTTTAATTCTGTCTTCTTTTACAGGAAACGAATGGTTGGCCAATGCAACTTTTAGCAGTGGCATGCTTGTCTTTAGCTGCCAAGATGGAGGAAATTCTCGTTCCTTCTCTTTTTGATTTCCAGGTTCTTCTTCAAACCCTTTTAAATTCTGGATTGGCTCTGTTTTCAATATGTTTGTTTCTTCATGACTCTGTATCTGTCTAATGTAGGTTGAAGGAGTGAAGTACATATTTGAAGCAAAAACAATAAAAAGAATGGAACTTCTTGTTCTGAGTGTGTTAGACTGGAGACTAAGATCCGTCACACCGTTCAGCTTCCTCGGTTTCTTTGCATACAAGATCGATCCTTCAGGAACCTTTCTCGGGTTCTTTCTCACCCATGCCACAGAGATTATACTCTCCAACATAAAAGGTACGTACTTACGTTATGTTGTATGATCCATAATGTCAACTGGTTAGTGTAGAAACATTGGGTTGGTTTTAACTTTTATCGAAACGGATCCAAAATTAGTACAGAAGCGAGCTTTCTCGAGTATTGGCCATCGAGCATAGCTGCAGCTGCAATTCTCTGCGTAGCGAACGAGCTCCCATCTCTATCATGTGCCGTAAATCCCCACGAGAGCCCTGAGACTTGGTGTGCAGGATTGAGCAAAGTATGATTTTTTTTTCACATCACATCATCAGTTTAACTTTGGATGGATTGATAAAACATGGGACTAACAATATTTCCACGGGTTTCAGGAGAAGATCGCGAGATGCTATAGACTGATGAAAGCCATGGCGATAGAGAACAATCGAAAAAATTCACCAAAAGTAATAGCAAAGCTTCGAGTGAGCGTAAAGGCAGAATCCATATTGGTGAGGACAAGGGATGAATCTTCTTGCTCATCATCGTCCTTATCTTCTCCATCTAAAAGGAGAAAACTAAGTGATTATTCGTGGGTAGGTGATGACAAATCGAGCTCTGAATAAACATGGGGAAGTAGAATACAGAAGAAGGAAGTACATAAGGAAGTGATTAAGATAAGGAAAAAGGGTATTAAATTTAAAGTATAATTAGCGGGTGGTGAGTTTTTAATTAAGCTAGAGTGTTTCCATCGAATGGGGAAACGAAGAAGAGTTAATGAAATAGTGTTTGTTTACTACTTTTATGGAAGTGTGGAAATTGGGTTAGTTGGGAAAGGCAATGCTCATCATTAATAGCTTTGCAGATTCCCAAGGAGAAGAAGAAGAAGAAAAAAAGTGAGTGTAAACGTGTGAGAAGAATATGTGTGCGTGTGAGTTACAAGGCATACATTACTACAGTCACAGGCAGTATTGATAAGACAGGGAGCGTGTTTGAGTGAAAATTTGAATTTCAGAATCTCTTTTGTTTGTTTTTTTCTTTCTTTCTGAGAGAGTCCTTTGTTCTAATGGATCGCGGGCAGCTTGTGGACCCCAAGTTCCTTGTGTGGTTTTCAAAATTAGTAGGAGTGATATTTTTGATTCCTTGTGTGCGACTGGCACGTGCCGGAGGCGTGGTGTCGCACGTGTTTGTTTTTGTTTCTCTTCAAATCTTTTATTTTTGGCGGGGAAGTTTTTGTGTTATGATTTACGATTACACATTACATGTAACGTGGGCTCTGAATGAGTACGTATACATACGTGTAAGGGTGTCACGTGTGTATATAATAACGTTTCTTTAGCAAAAAATGCTATAATTTTATATAAATAATGTTTGCAGAAATGGTTGATTAGTGTAGAGGACGTGAGAGAGAGAGATTATACAAGTACTGAGATTGGATGTATTGGTATGGCTTGTGGGAGCACAAAGCCATGTGAACCTACTGATTGACTACATGTTTTATTAAACGACGAACGTATGAAGACAAAAAATATATTTGATTTTAATTAAATTTAAGAGGAAAAGAAAGGGTATATATTTGATGTTAAACAATGTGAGCTTTGGCTTCTCTTTCTTTAACACATACAAGTAAATTTTTTTATTGATCTAATAAAATAGAAGTAAAAAAAGGAGTCAAAAGATTTGTTTCTCTCGTGGTCTTATTAATATAGATGAACAATTAATAGGAGCAGTAGCATACATGTGATGTTGATCTGTCTCTATGTCAGAGAGAAAGTGGTCTCACCACGAAACCATAACGCAGCAACACCATTTTCTCTCTCGAACCCCTCAAACATTAGCCACATACTTTTGTGCATCTGTCTATATGTCTATATATGCAGGTTTTGGTCCTGACCAAAACATTATCAAATCAGATTTTTTTAAGCATATAAATATATTCAGAAATTTTAAAAGTGTGTTTAAACCTTATAAGTTAGATTGAGTTTGTTCGGACAGAAGTGAAGCCCACGTTGGAAAAATGTCTCCATCCTTTTAATTATTAATTAGTTTAGTTAATAAAAATACTAATTAGTTTCATCAACAATGAATAAATCACGCGTCTCATAAGCTTTACATTAATTTCATCACTTCCTCACTTCGCTATCGGATTTAATAACGTAATCTACTTTCTATATGCTCATGACGCTCCTCCTCTATTTCTTTATATTTTTTTTGTCGTCTATTTCTTTATATCTTTTTGTCGTCTATTTCTTTATTATTTTAGTTTTTATATATCATTTCTCCCATTCTTCAATTTACTCATATTCGCATCATTATGACATGCTGCTATTATATATATAAAACCTTCTATAATTATTTAGCATGCACTATGTTACCAGCTTTTGATATTATTCTACTCAATTGTACGTAACGATTTGTGTTACTACTTTTACTCCCCTACTAATATGTATTTATTCTCTTTTCGAAAAAGTTGCCATGATTTGTCAAATTTCACGATATATGAATATATCTAACTGGTATGGTGTAAAAGCCTCAATATGACATGACAAGGTGAGGATAAACCATATTCACTTCTAAATAAATACGAACAAGACAACTATTACAAAATACAAAATTACATGACGAAGAATAGAAACTTCAGGAACTGTCATTTAATCGAAACACGAGAGAGAGATCAACTATGTTGTTGTAGGATTACCTTCATTATTGGTTATTAACATTTTTAAATCCTCTTTCGGGTTTTGATTAAGACATGTGGACAAGACCGAAGCTTATATATGAGGGTATTATAAAGACATGTATCTTTTAATTCATTCTTGTCTTTTTCTAATTTGGTACACGTGTTCACCATTAATTGCAATTCCTTGTGAATTATCTGCATAAATATCTAGACCCCATTATCTCTTTCACCAGCGATTAATTTTTATTTATCAAACAGATTATTCATTTTTCTTGTAGAAATTGGTCAACGGCAAATAATTCTGATTAGGAAAAATTGAGACACAAGATGAAATTATATATTGGGCAGGATTTGCCTTCATTTAATTTTTGAAAAATGGATAGATTTATTAACATTAAAATGGATCGACTCTAAGTTTAATCAAGCCGTAAATAGTAATAAAATTTGAATTAATTTTTATTTATCATAAATATTTTCAAAATAAAAATCAATATTTTAATATCACTATTTATAACCGTAAATCTAGATTTGTTCCGTTTGGTTTCAAATCCGATTTTGTGCATGTTAGGTATGGACATAAATAGGGTTTTGATTGGAAGAAATTTTATTAAAAGAAAACAAAATTTTGTTGATAAAATACATAAGCGCATTTGGAAATTGCTAATGCTCATTTCTCAAAATGTTCTCAGGTGGAGCATTAAATTATAGGATATTAAATAAATTAAATTTTATATAATTAATTAATATCAAAAGCTATTTATATCATAGTTGGAAAATTATCAATTACCACAATTTTATTCTTCTAAATAGTTTCAAATATAAATATAGAATTTATATTATAAACATAATATAAAAAGAATACATAGACTAAATATACATAACTATAAATTTACTTTTGTAAATTTATATTACCATAGGCATATTATCTATATATGCAATCTACTTTATTAATATCTACCCATTTGCATCACTGTATTCTTCATTATACTCTACATTTTATTACTACATGCAATCTATTTATATCAAACCTATGTCCGAGTACTAATCAACTATGTAATGGAGAAACCATTTGCAGTGAATATATTTTAAATATTTATTCTTAAAGCGAAACAAAAGAAAAAGAAATTCGATGGAATATAACAAAGAACATATAGCAACAAAGGTTGCACATGGATTCTTTGCCTTTAAAGTTTTGTAGAGAAAAAAAGATACAAGATATTCATTAAAAAATAATCAAACTTTGGATGCTTGAAAAGTAGAAAGATATATATAAAGTTGATAAGATGATTTAGTGAAGGAATATTAAAAAAAAGAAAGAGAACAAAATGGTGGCATGGGCCGACCCGTAGGGCGTGAGAGAGGGAGTGATACTTAGTTTCTCGAGGGAGCGTCTCACATTGTGTGTTACTTTAAATACATTTGTTGGTTTGCTTTTTGTTATTTATGGTCACAAACCAAGATTTGCTCACTTTTCCTTCTTTACATTTTCATTTCACCATTACCACCTTATATAACTTGTATAGTGGACATTGACACTTCCTTCTTACTCGAGTCCTTTATTTCATCATCAACCACTCTTTTCCTAATCCCACCTATTCATGTTGTTACAAGGACACTATAAACACACGTGTGTGAGAGAAATGAAATAGCTAGTTAGTTATATTCTCATAATATTTAGACGTAATTAGTATTATAGTCTGGCATCTAACTCTTAATATTATTAAGAAGGAAAAAAATTGAAATATAGTTTTGATTCTTTCTGATTAAATCTAAAGAGTGTTTTAAGGGGAAAAAAGGATGAATGTAAAAGAAAGGAGATGAGCATAAAAGAAAAGTAAATGAGCACATTGACTATAAGTGATAAAGAAAGAGAGTAGAAAGCTGGTTTTGGTAAAGAAAGACAAAAAGAAATGTAACTCTCTTTTAGTACATTAAAGAAGCTTATCAATGTGACTTTGTATGGGAGCCATATATCAATAATTCGTTGAATCAACATTCCCAAATGGTATTATTAATTTCGCTATTCAACAGGCTAGATAATATTCAATTATGGGTATTGTTTTTGATTATGCTACGACTTGGGAAAAGGCTCAAGACCCATTTGTAAAGTTTATGGACTTGTACATTTTGCAGATCAAAGTCCTTTTGAATTCTTGATCTACAAGATTCATTATCCTAAGTCTTAGTTAGTTCGAGCCATCAATCCATTACAACTTCCAGTTTCAGTGTAACAAAATAAAATTTAAATTTGCAGTGTAAAACCATAAATCTAAAACATAATCATGTGATCAATGAAAAAGTAAAAACTTTGATAGTCGTATACCATGACTTAGCAGGTCGATTACGGCAAGCAACCATTGCATTAGGTTTATTCGTTTCGTCGCTACAAACATCTATGATTGCAGTCAATACTATGAATACGACCGCAATATATGTTATTTGTTTGTCTATTGTTAGTAGTTGAAGTTACGGTTGATCGTAAATTTTTAATCATATCACTATTTTAATCAGTCGTCGACAAAATTGCAACGCAATATACAATGTTTGACCGTTACGTGTACCGCATGAGACTGTTAAACGAACAATAATTTTCTGTAGTCGCAGCTACAAAAACAATGACAAACAACATAACCATTTTCTTGATTCATGGTGGCGATAGCCGATCTAGTTTCTAAATCATGATTTGATAAACTAAACTGTTGGGAAAATTCTTCAACTTCACGTCAAAATTTACAACCACAATTGGGCTTTATTAGACAGATATATAGGCCCATATAAACCTCTCTTGATTTTGTTATATTTGAGCTATCCATTGTGATATTGTGTTTTTCTAGATATCGATTATATAAAGTTGTATTGTAATGTAAATTTTAGGCCACATTACTTTTGAGTTTTACATATATTATTATTTTTTTTAAGAAAAACATGATATATAATATGTGTATTATTTTTAAGGCAAATGAAAACATAGCATTCGTTTAAATTTTTGTTCCAAATATATGACTATTAGTTTAAATTTGTAAAATATCATAAATTTAATATTAAAATACTTTAAAAACTTTTTTTTATTAAGAAAAATTAAACCCTAATTATAAACAAAAACCTAAATATAATATTTTAGTTGTATTAATAATTTATATGTGGTAAATATGTATTTTTATAAAATAATTTATGTTATTTTTATAATTTTAAATTTACAATGATAAATTTAAAACAAAACTTAAAAAATGTTATTTTAAAATATTATTCTTATTTTCACAGGATGTTATGTTTTGATAATATTTTAATTATGTTAAAAGATATTTATGGTATATATAAATAGGAAAGTAAAGTGAAGTCCAGCTTCGATAATTAAACAAATAATTTTACTTTGTCAAAAGTGAGATGTGAAAGTGATGAGCTAACACTTTCATTGGTGAGATATTAGTCCATCATCAATACCAAGACTTTTAGTATATTTTATTTTGAAAACCTCATCAAAATTTTCACTCCATTGGTGAAATATACATTATATAAAATAAATATTTTAATGTAATTTTATAGTTTAACAATATAAATATATTCTTTTAAATGTAGACATAAGTTGATATATAAACAATTATATTTTATGATTTCTAAAAAAATAATAACCAATAAACTATTTAATTAACAGAAATACCTTTTAATAGCATCAAATCAATTTTTGGTGACAAAAATAACACTTCGACCAAATAATCACAAATCTAACAATTCATCCATGAACAAATAACTTTATTATCCTCACATAAAAATTTCTTCTTCGTCACAGGAGCCGGCACTTTTTCTCTAGGTTTAGTCAACTTCTTCAAATCGCGACATTTGCAGCAACTCCTGCGACATTTGTAGTTACACTACAAGAAAACATGCGATTTGCGACCACATGAAATGATCGTAAAATACTAGTCGCAAAAAAAAGTAGTCGCAAATCAGTAGCACATTTGCGACTGATTTGCGACCACGGAAATAGTGGTTCTTTTGCGACTAATTTGCAACCACAAGGTGGTGACTATTTTTGCGACTAATTTGCTACTGAATTTCTGTAACAAATTTTGTTACTGTTTTGTGACTACGTTTGTGGTTGCTAAATATGTAGTCGCAAAACAGTCACTAAATATGTACTTCGCTGTGGTCGCAAATTAGTCGCTAAACCGTGGCAAATGTCGTCGTAAAAATTGCGACCACGTATGTAGTCGCAAATTACAGTCGCAAATAGGCAGTTTTCTTGTAGTTGTTCCTCGGCCGGAAAACGATCCGAAAGATCGTCTTCCACGACCTCTTAACGACCTACCACTACTTGCCATTTTTAGAGAGTATTTTTAGAAAGTGTTTAGAGATATTTTGATTATGAAGTTTTGAGAGATTCGTGAAAAATGAGGGAAAACCTTCGTGTATTTATAGTTTTTTTTGCGACCACGAACGTGGTCGCAAATCAGTGGCAAAAATGATGTAGTCGCAAATCAGTCGCAAATTTGCGACTGATTTGCGACTACCAATTAATTTGGTGGGAAACAAAAACGTTCAAACTCCCACCAAATTAATTGGTGGTCGCAAATTAGTCACAAATTTGCGACTGATTTGCGACCATCTGATCATTTATCGAAACTGTAAATGTGGTCGCAAATCAGTCGCAAATTTGTGACTGATTTGCGACCACCAATTAATTTGGTGGGAGTTTGAACGTTTTCGTTTTTTCAAACTCCCACCAAATTAATTGGTGGTCGCTTATTGGTTGCAAATTTGCGACTGATTTGCGACCACATTTACAGTTTCGATAAATGATCAGATGGTCGTAAATCAGTCGCAAATTTGCGACTGATTTGTGACCACTGTTTACAGTTTTGAATTTATTACACGTGGTCGCAAATCAGTCGCAAATTTACGACTGATTTGCGACCACGTGTACATATATTGAATTTATTACGCGTGGTCGCAAATCAGTCGCAAATTTACGACTGATTTGCGACCACATTTAATTTTTGTGACTGAAATGCCACCACATTGCCAATGCAGTTACAAAGTGGTGGCAAATCAGTCACAAATAATACCCTAAATCCTAAATTTTGAGATTTTGATGAATGCATATAATTAAATAAGATTGATTAATTGATTATAAGTTATAAAATTTTCAATTACTATTAAAACCATAACATTTCCCAAATTTTCAAATAACTTACCTAAAACACTTAACAAATTTACTTAACCTTATACTTCTTATATACATTCCAAATGTTATCTAAATATGAAATCATTAGAAATATGATTTTCAATATATGTTTTCACGTATAATGTTAGTAGGCTCATTAGTATAGAAATACAAGTTTTAAATGTAGAAAATACTTAGGGGAAATGTGAATTTACCATATGTGGTCGCAAATCAGTCGCAAATTTGCGACTGGTTTGCGACTTCACATCAAATTTTTAGAATATGGTCGCAAATTTGTGACTGATTTGCGACCACATTTAATTTTTATGACTGAAATGCCACCATATTGCCAATGCAGTTGCAAAGTGGTGGCAAATGAGTCACAAATAATACCTTAAACCCTAAATTTTGAAATTTTGATGAATACATATAATTATATAAGATTGATTAATTGATTATAAGTTATAAAATTTTCAATTACTATTAAAACAATAACATTTCCCAAATTTTCAAATAACTTAATTAAAATACTTAACAAATTTACTTAACCTTATACTTCTTATATACATTCCAAATGTTATCTAAATATGAAATCATTAGAAATATGATTTTCAATATATGTTTTCACTTATAATGTTAGTAGGCTCATTAGTATAGAAATACAAGTTTTAAATGTGGAAAATACTTAGGGAAAATGTGAATTTACCATATGTTCACATCAAATTTTTAGAATATGGTCGCAAATCAGTCGCAAATTTGCGACTGATTTGCGACCACATTTAATTTTTGTGACTGAAATGCCAGCATATTGCCAATGCAGTTGCAAAGTGGTGGCAAATTAGTCACAAATAATACCCTAAACCCTAAATTTTGAGATTTTGATGAATACATATAATTATATAAGATTGATTACTTGATTATAAGTTATAAAATTTTCAATTACTATTAAAACAATAACATTTCCCTAATTTTCAAATAACTTACCTAAAACACTTAACAAATTTACTTAACTATATACTTCTTATATACATTCCAAATGTTATCTAAATATGAAATCATTAGAAATATGGTTTTCAATATATGTTTTCACTTATCATGGTTAGTAGTCTCATTAGTATAGAAATACAAGTTTTAAATATGGAAAATACTTAGGAGAAATGTGAATTTACCATATGTGGTCGCAAATCAGTCGCAAATTTGCGACTGATTTGCGACTTCACATCAAATTTTTAGAATATGGTCGCAAATCAGTCGCAAATTTGCGACTGATTTGCGATCACATTTAATTTTTGTGACTGAAATGCCACCACATTGCCAATGCATTTGCAAAGTGGTGGCAAATCAGTCTCATTACTTAAAAAATCTATATTTATATGGTTATTGCTAATACATTAAATTATATGAAAATCATATATACAAAACACATAACATAACTATTTATTACATTTCTTCGTTCTCGTCATCATATGAAGATGAAATATTACATTGAAATTCATCTTCTAGTTCCGCATCTCCGACACCGAAATCAATTTCTTCCGTATGGTTAACTCTATCGACCAACCGATCTACCTCTATCTCTTGAACAAGCATTACATCTTCATCATTTTCTTGTTGCAAAAGGCCAATCTCGTCTTTGTTTTGTATTTCCCCAAAATGTAGATCTTGAATTAACTTTCAAAACATTGAGCCATGTTTGTTTTGATGATGATTTAGTGTGTAGATAGGGAATATAACAAACTTGATCTGCTTGAGATGCTGATACATCGTAAGTATTGAAATATAAATTAGTATAAATTTGTAAGAAAAAAATATATAGTAAATTATTACCGAATACATACGTACCGAGAATAAATGGTTCGTATTTGTAGTATTTCCCCAATGATAAGACATCAACGACACCATTTTCCGACTTCCGAGTACCTCTCGAGGGCGTAGGAACGTACCATTCACATTTAAAAATCGTGATCTTCAAATTTAGGAGTCTGACATACTCAAGTTGAATGATATCTATTAAAATACCGTAGAAATCAGCTTCATCAGATGCATCTGAGTAATTTTCCCCCTTCACATAAATACCGTAGTTACATGTCTTTCTTCTATGTCCATGTTTCTTCGTGTGGAACATATAACCTCTTGTAAAATACATCGGCCAAGTGGATGCTTTATTCATCGTACCTTGAACTAATTCTTGAGCCCATATAGGAAAGACGCGTGAATTTGTGGAACTGCATGAATTGACCTTTGATCATATATCAAAAATTAAACTTAATTAATATTTCCAAATTAATAAATAAAATATAATATATATATATGTCAAATAATTAATTAAACATACATAATTCATAACCCATATGTGGAACTCTTCCTCTCTTTTAGATGAAATGTCATCTTCCGAAAGATATATACGTACATCGAATATGATCTTCAAATATGCTACAACAGTAAATATTGAAAATTATTATATATTTCTTAATACAATGAAATGAAATGTAATAAATGTAATTAAATGTTTTCATATACCTCTCTAGTGGCCGAAAATATTCACAATTCCGTAATACATATGCATGTGCATATTTATATTCTTTTTCGGAGAGCCATATTTCTTTACATTTACCACTTGGATGACCCATGTGCGTAAATATATCCGGTACTCCGGGATCTGGATATACAGGCACGTCACCTTCATCGAATCTTGTAGACCTGTACATGTTTATATATATATATATTATATTACTTACATTCATATATATATATATATATATATATAATAAAATAATTAATTCATAAACATAACAATTAATTTAGGTTACCTGTTTTTCGTGTGTATGTGTTCAGCAAAGTAATGTTCTGAGAAGTAAGATATCTCATCATTCACATAGGATTCAACAATCGACCCTACAGCATATCGTTTGTTCTTCGCCTTGCTTTTAAGTTTTTTAAAAAATCTTTCAAATGGATACATCCACCTATATTGCACATGTCCACCAAGTTCAGCTTCGTATGGTAGATGTGCAGGAAGATGCTCCATGATGTCGAAAAATGAAGGCGGAAAGATCTTTTCCAAATTGCACAAAATTATGACTATATTTTCCTTCAGAAATTGTACACGGTTTTGTTGTAATGAGCTGGAGCATAAATCACGAAAAAATCCTCCAATCTCTCTCTATATATATATATATATATATATATTAATTACTATTGATAATTAATTAGTTCAGGCAATTATTATTAATTTACGTATTTCCAATTAAAAATATAGTTATTACTATATTTACCTGATAATGCTAGATGAACGTTCCGTGGTAAAAGTTCTGCAAATATAAAAGAGAGAACTCTTTCCATAAAAACATGGCAGTCATGGCTTTTCATGCCCGAGCACTTTAGTCCATCCATATCCACACAATTTGCTAAATCTGCCGCATAGCCGTCCAGAAATTTAACATCATTTTTTATACATTCCAATAACCGTTCTGTCGCTTTTTTGGTCAATCGAAATATAGGGAATGGAGCATTACCCCGACCATCCACGTGCAACTCTTTTCGAGAGCAAAACTTCGCAATATCTAACCTTGACTTAACTGTATCTTTTGATTTTTCTTTCACATTCATAACAATATTAATGATGTTATCAAAGAAATTCTTCTCTATATGCATCACATCAAGATTATGTCGAAGGTTAAGATCCGTCCAGTACGGCAACTCCCAAAATATACTTTCTTTGTGCCAATTATGCCACCTATCGTAACCTTCTTCTTTACTTTCATGACCGTTTCCGCCGCACTCAGATGTTCTTAAATGATTCGCTCGTACAAAACTTGTTCACCTGTCACTGATTGTGGAGGACAGTCATTCAAAGCATGCTTCCCTTTTAAAAAATTTATTTTATTTTTCCGTAACGGGTGACCATTAGGAAGAAACCTTCGATGATAATCAAACCAACACGTCTTTCTCCCATTTGGTAATTGAAATGCCTTCGTATCATCCATACAAATTGGACAGGTCAGCCTTCCATGCGTTGTCCATCCTAACAACATTCCATAAGCGGAAAAGTCGCTTATCGTCCAAAGTAACACAACTTTTAGATTGAAATTTTGGTTCAGCGATACATCGTATGCATCAACTCCCGTAGACCATAATTCTTTTAACTCATCAATCAAAAGTCGTAGGAATATGTCCAGACTAGCACGCGGATGATTTGGCCCCGAATTCAAAATAGTTAGAAAAAATTCTCTTTCTTCATATACATCTCCGGTGGCAAATTATATGGAGTGATAATCACCGGCCATAATGAATGATTACGAGACATCCCAAATGGGTTGAACCCATCAGTACATAAACCAAGATAAACATTTCGAGATTCAGCAGCAAATCTAGGATGTAAATATTGAAAATTTTTCCACTCTACAACATCAGATGGATGACTCATTTCTCTGTCTTCTGCTTCATGCTCTGCATGCCATCTCATTGCCTCTGCGGTTTTCTCGCTTTGATACATTCTTTTAAGTCTATCACCAATAGGTAAATACCACATACGACTGAAAGGTATTCTCGTCCTGCCTTCGCTTGGATTATACCGGGGGAAATCGCAAAATTTGCATTTTTTTTATTTCTCATCTTCTTTCCAAAATATCATACAATTTTTAACACACACGTCAATTGTATAAAACGGGAGGCCTAAATTTTGCATCAATTTTTCGGTTTCATAATATGAACCCGTCGCCTGATTCTCGTCGGGTAAATATTCTGTAAATAGCTCCGCCCAAGAATCCATACATTTTTCTGGTAAATTAAAATCAGACTTGATGTTCATAAACCAAGCCGCTAAAGATAACTGTGAGTGCCCTTCATGACAACCATCATACAATGGATTTTTCACAACTTCTAACATCTTGTAAAACTTTTCTGCTTCTTCATTAGGCCGTTCTTCTTCATAATTATAATTATATTTTTCTTCGTTCTGATTATAGTACTGATGATAATCATCAGTCGTTGTCTCACGAAATGCATCTGTCACCATTTTAACATATCTATTACCGGATATACCAACTGTTTCATCACTGCTACAATCACGTCCCTGATTTCTTTGTACATCACCCCGACTAGTACTCGTCCCAAACTGAACATTCAGCTCTTCTCCATGTTTATACCAAATATAATAATTTGGCATAAACCCTCGACTATATAGATGACTCCATATTTCTCATCCCGGAATAAATTTATCATTTTTGCAATTAATACAAGGACAGAAAAACTTACCTCCACTACTTTGAGCTATAGGTTGACTACTTGCAAAATTCATGAACTGCTCCATGCCTTGTGCAAATTCCGCCGAGATATTTCTTGTTTCATTATCAATTCTTCTGTACATCCAATCTCTCAAATTGTTATAATTTCCCCACATGTTTTACATAAATTTTTACCTTTGATTTCATAAATGAGAGAATGGGATGGTGCATATACATACAATATTTTGCGACTACTTTGCCACTACTTTGCCACTGATTTGTCACTACTTTGCGACTACAGCTATGTAGTCACTTAAATGTCGGTATACCTAACACGCACATGTTTTTTATGTTGGCACTTTGCCACCACTTTATGACTTCAGAGCCACTACATATCATAGTCGCTTATTGGTCGCATTTTTAGCGACCAATAAGCGACTACCACCTGATTTTCCATATGTAGTCGCTAATCAGTCGCAAATTTACGACTGATTAGCGACTACCTGGGTCAGTCTCACGGCAGTCGCATTTCAGTCGCTAATTGGTTGCATATTACGACTCATTTGCGATCACATTTTTGTGACCAATTTGCAACTACTTCGCCGTGGTCGCAAATTAGTCGATAAACCGTGGCAAATGTCATCGCAAAAATTGCGACCATGTATGTAGTCACAAATTACAGTCGCAAATAGGCAGTTTTCTTGTAGTGTTACTCCGGCGACATTTACAATAAGAAGATCACGCTCTCCGGAAAGTAACGGTTATACTGGCGCGATCTCTGTCGGAGGTCGCATCTTAATAATCGCAGATTGCGATTTCTTTTCTGGCAAGATTTGCAGAGGTATGTTCTCTTCGTTTTCCGGTGAGATTTGCCACACGAGATTCTGTTCTTTAATCTTCTCTTCTTTAATCTTCTGATATATGTGTTTGTATGTGTGCTTATTTCTATTAATACAGTGAATTCAAGCCTGAAATTAATATAACTAGTTCGTAGTTATACAGTAAACTCAAATCTAAAACTAATATTAGGATATACAAGTTTAAAGAGGTGGTTAGAAAAGTCTAGAGAAATTCAATAACATACATGGTTTACACCTTGCTAGTCTAGATGATGAGCAAACTAGTTTTCAATAAAACTTCTTCAAGGATTACAAAATACAAAGCTTGTTTTAGCAATAAAAGAGGTAGACAGTTAGAGACAATAGAATGATACATACCATTGTTCTGAAAGAGTTGGCCTACTGAAGGTGTAATAGTGCCGTCCATGCACTCCTCCACTATAACTAGGTCCGTGCACAGAAATGAGCAGTTAGGCAAAATAAATAATTACAACAACATAAATTCATGTTTTCTCTTTCACTCTCATAGAAAGAATAATAATTATCCAGCATCTTCTAGATAGATCTAAGACACAGCAAGCCGATTCTCTGAGAAGAGGAGCCTAGCAGATAATCAAAAGAACTTACTGTAACTCAGGTTACAAAAGCCTAGCAGAGAAGCCACCTCTTTCACTCTCATACATCTGAAAATTATAAGTAGTTTTTATTTTTGTGTTCTGCCACTGTATGGTCTGTCTGAAGCACTTTCTTTCATCTAAATATTCATTGTCCAAGTTATGTATGTGAATTTTCTTTTACTTGATGCTTTTATTTGCATTTTTTTCAGAAAAATATGGTAGGAATTTATTGTGTTTGTGGAGAGTGGAAATTAAATAAAATGATCAAATGGGAATTTCTAGTTGAAATGGAAAAAGGAGCCTCTGTTTTTGAAGTAGATGAAAATGTTAAATATGATGCTTTACTAGAGATGGTTTCGGAAGATTTTGTAGTCGATCGCTCTGTAAAAAATAAGGCAATTACCCTCAGCTATGCACTTTCACTAAGCACAAAGGTGATGATAAATGATGCTCCACCCGTGTATTTGCGCAACGATCGTCAACTACGCACTTTCATAAATAAGCTAAAATAAGATGTTGAACTCATTTGTCTCTATGTAACGGTGCGTAAAATTGCAACTCATTTTTTATATGTTTTCTTTCGATAATGAAACGATTCGTGCATAACTTCCTAAATTGTTAGAAAAGTTTCCTAAAAATTGAAAAAACCTTCCTAAATGTTACAGTACAAAAACTTGTATTCTGTTAAAGTTTAATTTCCACACTTTTGCTTGTAATTTAATTCCTCTCTGTTTTAGGTGAGTGACAAATGCAGCATCATTTCTCTTGAGTCCGTAAATGATGAAGCAAATTGTAATGTGGAAAACAATCAATGCACACAAATGTTGCAAAATCTAGATGGTGATTCATGTGTTGATCCAACAATTTTGTGTGAAAAACAACGGGTAACATATTTTTCATATTTATTTCAAAGAGATTTGTATAAATAGTTCAATTTTTAAAGAGATCAAATTTTTTTATAGTTGCATTAATACTTTTAAAAATTTGTTTTAGTCCACAGAAAACAGTGATATCGTTGCTGTTGAAAATGTTGGAAACAACATTCAATCGAATATTGTATGCAATTCAGAGATTTGTCAAGTAAAAAACACTCGATTTATAGAAGTAGTGAGAACTTTAAATGGTGATTCTTGTGTCACTCCATCTTTTTTCACATGAAAAACAACAGGTATCATTGCATTTATATCCTTTCTTACAATGGTATATATATTGTCTTCTGCCGATTTATGCATTCTTTCCTAAATCTGTTGTATTTTTTTCCAAATTTTTCAAAGAAATCTTCTTAAATTTAAGAAGCTTTTTCTAAGTTTTAGGAAACGGTTCTTTTACTGTTTATATATGAAAATTGACAACTAAAGTATGATTATTTCTCTTTTAATATCAATTTTATTTCATTTGTATTAAGTTTCATTTAATAGCAATTCTATTTTATTTTTCTCTTTGTAGAAATTTCATACATCGATTGGAAGTGAAACTTACAATAGCAGCTGGAGAGAAAGTGGTGATACTGATTTTCTGGTAGCTGGTAGAGATGATCTGCAAATCGAGGGAAGCAACATTCATACATTAAAAACTCATCTACCAAAAGATGAAACAAAAATAACATCTACCAAAAGTGTTTACAAACTTTCGAAAAATCACAATCACAATCACAATCACAATCATAATCACAATCACTTAAAAGTACAGAATAAACTTAAAAGTTTTTAAGAAGTGGCCTTAATATTAACCGTGAGGATAATCTTGCATCTTGCAAGCAATACTAAGCTTAAAAACTCTAGTGGGTGATTGTATCTTACCTAACAATGTTAGATTCTGGTGAAACTAAACCTTAATCTTGAAAGCAGTAAAGGCTAGTTTCCCAATCTTGAAACCTCCAAGTGATGATTCCCCAGAAAGAAAAGCAGATCAAGAATAGTTACGTGACATTAAAGATCTCTTCGTTAACTTTACTAAGCCATTTGAATGGCAAAGGATATGCATCATATACGAGTTTCTATTTGTTGTAGAAAATTCTCTTACAAGAAAAGAATATTCAGAAGCTGAATGCACGGGTTCAAGATCTAAGGATGGCGTTGGTATGATGCCCAAATGAAAATCAGGTGGAGCCAGAAACCGAGCTCGATCAGGTACCACTAAGTGGTATTTAGTCCAGTTTACAGGTACATTGTTTTCCCCTATCACATATATCATAACTTATGTGAATTGATGCTTGATTGAATGTATTTATTTGGCTCAAGAAAATTTCTATTGATGAATTAAGGAACTACTAATTGTGGCTTTGAAATATGGATTGCTAGAATTAAATTATATATAAAATGATATGGAAATGAACGAAAATCAACTGGGCCACTCTTCATTTTGGTCATGGATCACTTTATTTCTCATATGCAAGGAAGAAGTAAATAACTAAACTCTAAAGTGAGCATTAGTAACCGTTTATGAAACAAGAAAAAATGAAGTAAAAACCTCTAGTTTCTACTATTCCTCTACTGTAAACAGTAACCCAAAATCCATATACAATCACTAGAGCTGATCCTCCAAAAATCACGAATTCAAATGAAAAAAGTCCACAAGTTCCACAATCTCATAGATTAATGAACAGATGAACTCATTTAGGAATTACAACCAACATCTAGTGGACAAAGCACTCGCATTGGAATTTAATTGACAAAGAGGAATTTTCCAACCCGAAATGCGCAATACACAGTCAGAAAACCAAATACAAACATGAATAAACTAGGTTTAGAAGAGAACAAACAATCTCAATCTAATTCCAGATCCAAACAGATCCAAGCTTATCTACAACAAAAGTCGAAGGAGATTTTTACCTCTATGAAGACGACGAATGTCGATTTCGGCGGAGGAGACGTGGAGAATCGTCGATGAGGAAGAATGTGAAGGCGTAATGGAGCTGGATGTTAACGAAGAGAAAGGGAGATTTGACGGGAGATTTCGTCGGAAGGGAGAAAACGGGTGGAGACGGCGGCGTGTTTCTAAAATTAAAAAACAGTTTTAGGTTAAAATTAACTGAGGTTATTTTGTCATTTTACTTTTAAAAAAGTGCTATTTCTAAAATTTTATATTAGGGATGATAATTTAGTCATTAAATCTATATTTAGTGGTAAATTAGTCATTTGCCCGAAAAACTATTATTAAACTTTTTTGAATGATAAATCTCTCACTAATTGAAATATTCTGATTTCCTCTCATTACTTAAAAAAATTCATATCGTGAAATTTGGTTTTCTAAATCTTTAGTCTACATCACGATTATGCATTAGTGTAAGTTAATGGGGTCGTAATATCATAATTTTATTAGACAAATTAAAATGATTATAGATTGGCTAAATTTGAATGGTCGGAAAGAGGAGGGCACATGGAAAAATGGAATGGACCGAAGTTAACGGAGATGAAGACAACAAGTCGAAACCACTCATTGCAAACAACAATGTTAATGTACACGTTATTTTCAGTCCATCTTGCACATGCCTTCTACACATTTATAATGTTTTTTTTATCATGGTCATGTTCGTTTTCCAATTTGGTTCGAATGAATAAATATAAATAGATGGATAAAATTTTTTTTTTCAAAAATGCAAATTCCTACGATTGCACTTGTAGTAAATTATTATTCGTTTAAATACCGTAGATATATGCATTAGATACAGCAGTTAGACGTTTTGTCATACGTTACAATTTTTTCGACTGCTAAAACAGTAATGCGATTAAATATCTGTAATCAACCGCAAACGTAACCGCTGACATCAAACAAACGAACAACATTTATCGCATCCCCAACCGCAAGGTTGACCACATCTGATTGCACCGACGAAACGAACAAAACTCATATATATATTATTATTTAAACGAAAAATAATTGTTGAAGTTAATTATCTTATAATTAAGCTCTTTGATTTGATATACATCCATTTTTTATACATAAACGAAAATTGAAAACTACACAAACTTGCAAGTATGAACGATTGTTCTACCTATCATTAGTAGTTAAGCGAATCAAATAACTGAATTGCTTTCTCTTTTACCATTTAAACTCCATTATTAAGGATATCTTAAAGGCTCTTTTTTATTTCTTTCAAAATTTTCAACTGTTTAGTAAAATGATTAAAAATCATTACATGTTGGTTGGTAAATCATCTCTTTGTTGATTATACCATCACATCACTGAAACCGTACAAAAAGGTGTCCCAGTTAAGAATTATTACTGCATTGACCAAATTTGTGAGAAATGTCAAACTTTACTAAACAATTTATCTATCTGTAATTAATTTAATTGTTATTTCTTCCTCATGAGATAATTTTACTCACTTTTTCTAAACGAAAAAATTGTTTGATTGATTAGACTTCAAATAAATAAATGAAATTTAATAAAACAGTTTGAAGACTCTTCTCTAATGTATTAAAGAGTCTTCAAGCAGTTTTATAAATTGCCATTTTAAAAAGTCTTCACATATTAAATAATTGCCATATTATAAATTGATTACATGTTTTATCACTATAAACCATCTCTAATGTATTTTATTCTAAAAATTGAAATTAAATTTTATTTCAAGAGTAATACTATAAAATAGCATATTTTTAAATTTATCTTACAAATTTAGCATATTAAAATTAAAATTTTAAAATAGCATAAATTTTTATGTAAAAATAATATACCTCAAATAAATTATATATAAAACTAAAATATAATATTTAGATTCATTTTTTTAATTTATGATTTAAATTTTTTATTAAAATGATATTTTTAATTATTTTAATATTAAATTTATACTATTTTTAGAAATTTAAATAATTAGTGCTATATTTATAACAAAAATTTGAAATGTTGCTATTTTATACTTTATTTCAATATCATTCTATTTTTTATTGTAAACTAAAATAATAAAAATGAAGTAGAGAAAATCTTATTTTAAATTTTATTTTAGAATTAAAAATGAAATTATGTTTGGAAAATGCTATTTTAAAGTAAAATTTAGGGTAAAAGATAGACGGGAATTGGAAATGCACATTTACAATTATACCCTGAAACGAGTATCAAGCAAATAATGTCATCTAGGCACCGGATCAAGGGTTAAATCCGTAATTCACCACTGTCAGAGTAAATCCATCAGAGTTCCGTTTAATTTCAGACTACTCACTCAGCAAAGACAACTCTTGCTGCTTGGAAGGAAGAAAAAAGAAAGACAACTTGCTTCTCCACTACAAGCCACAAACTAATTGTTTTCTTTTTCATTTTTAATTGTTTTCCAGATAATTTGCGTTTATATAAAAAAGTAAAAAACAATTAAAAAATTTGTTTTTTGAAAATTTTCTTAGCCCTCGAAATGTAAGCACGAACCTCAGTATTATTTAGAGTTGATATGCGGTGGACTATTATTTAGAATTTTCTTAAGCAAAAAGTAGCAAAAACCTATTTACAACTGGACGAATATTATTTATGTGTAAATAATATATTGAAAATTAAGCATAGCAACAGCATTGACATGGATAGACTAATAATAATAATAATAATAAAGTTGTGAGTAAAATATTCCTCAATGGTCCAAAACCACTGAACCATTCGTCTCTTCCACATAAAACAGAACAACCACCGAAAACCGATGTGACATGTACTTGGAAAAAGCACCATATCGATAATCAAAAACAACAACAAGGCAAAAGAAAAAGAGAGAGATTGTTCTATATTCCTAAAATGGGATTGAAAGAGCAACATAATTGTCTGAGTCAGAGAAAGATCGTTGTGTTTATAGCCTTAGCATTTCTTCCAATAGCTCTGTTTCGACTCTGTTTTAATAACCCATTTTCCACCACTTATGACACCTCTCTCCAAGAATCTTCCAACGTTATGATCACTAGCTACTCTTCTTCTTCTTCTTCTTCGCAAGGTAAAGTTGAAGTTATTCGATATGATTGTGTATATACGCAAGTACGATGGTTTTAAGAATTTTGTGTCGATGTGCAGAAGAAGAAACTCAAGAAAATTTTGATAGTATAAAGGAAGAACCTTTATGCGATTATACAAAAGGGAAATGGGTTAGAGATGAGATGGGTCCACTCTACAATGGCTCTAGTTGCGGAACAATCAAAGATGGTCAGAATTGCTTCCGTCATGGCAGACCTGATTCTGGTTATCTTTACTGGAAATGGAAACCGAACCAATGCGATATACCAAGATTCGACGCGAACCGGTTTCTTCATCTAATGAGAGACAAGCGTCTAGCTTTTGTCGGCGACTCTATGGCTAGAAATCAGCTCGAGTCTCTTATCTGTTTGCTCTCTACTGTATCTAGTCCCGATCTCATCTACAGAAACGGAGAAGATAACAAATTCAGAAAATGGCGTTTCGAATCTCACAACGTCACGATCTCGGTTTACTGGTCCCCGTTTCTTGTGGCTGGTATGGAGAAATCTGGAAAGTTAGACCACAACATATTGCATCTAGACCACGTGGACGAGAAATGGGGCAACGATTTAGAACATATCGATATGGTTGTAATCTCCGTGGGACATTGGTTTCTGCATCCGGCCGTATATTACGAGTCCGGTTCGGTTGTGGGATGTCATTCTTGCGAAGCAAGCAATTGTACCGAGATAGGGTTTTTCGAGGTATTTAGAAAAGCGATAAGAACGACGTTAAAGGCGGTGACTGGCAGTCGACGCGAGGTGATCTTGACGACGTTTTCGCCGTCACATTTCGAAGGCCGGCCTTGGGATAGCCTCGGCGCATGTAACATGACGGAGCCGTACGAAGAAGGGAAAATTCTAGAAGGTTTGGACTTGGAGATGCGGCGGACAGAGATGGAGGAGGTTACAGCGGCGAAAGCGGCAGCTGAGGAGAGTGTGAGGTTGGAGGCGTTAGACGTGACGGCGATTTCGGTTTTGAGGCCAGACGGACATCCTGGTCCGTACATGTACGAGTTCCCGTTCAAGAACGGTGTGCCGGAGAGAGTTCATAATGATTGTTTGCATTGGTGTTTGCCTGGTCCAGTCGACACGTGGAACGAGATTATGATCGAGATGTTGCGGCGATGGAGGGTACTTTAAATGATGATTTTTGGGAATGATCCCTATGATATCATTATAGTTGCATATGATAAAATCTGTAATCATTTTTCTTTGAAATGTAGGTAGTCTCCTATCTTGGATTAGTTACCAAAATAACACAGACGATACATTTTTGTTCTTGTTATTTCCGCTTTTTTAATCGATGCAGTAGCAAAAAGGTTATGATTAATATGTGTATATAATTAATGATTTAAGTATGAGCCAAAACCTTTGCTAATTGAATATATTAATTGGTGCAATGTATTTGAGCATATTTGTGGTGTACGTTGTTTATAAAAGGACTTGTGGAATCAAGTGGCAATAACTGGCAAAGAAAGAGATGGGCACCCTGCATAAGAGAATTATATATGATGTTTTATGCAATTCTGCAGGCATTTCTTGGGGTTTGTATCTGTGCAGAGAGCATAAGACTCAGAGATATGTTATTTGTCTTCCAAGAGACATATTTTGTCTTTTCTTTGAAGAAGAGAATCTTCATTTACCCAATACAATAGACGGAAAAACATTTTTTTTCCAGAGAGCATGAATATGATATAACAATCAAGACAAAAGAATATAATTTCTTTAACATTTGGAAATAAGAAAAACTTTTCTACAAAATATTCCAGATGAGCGACTCCATTTGTACTATATTACAGACGTTCGATAAAGGTGACGTCCAATAATTTGCATAGTTTTATATGGTTTTGGTTTAGGTTTAAGTATGTTTTGGATTTAGCCTACACTCGTATGGGGTTTTCCAAAGCTTCTGTTAGGCCCAAATGTGTCAAATCAAGAACTCATCTATATTAAACTAAACCCAACTCAAACAAGGTTGAGTTCAGTTCATGAATTCAACATATAGATTGCACAAATGAATTAGGATTAACATCACCTGAAACGAAGAGGAAATTATATGGTTAATTTAGTCCACCGAAACTTTTCATTTGCCCGTGGCATCATTGATCAATCTCTTTGCCAATGATTAACTAATATGGCTCTAATCTGGAACTCCTGAAACGTCTATGGAGTTTATCAGTCCAAATATACTTTTTGTGTACATAGTAGTCTCAAACCAAATCCAAATAAAATATATATCGTAGTCAAATGAAATTCAATTTGTCGCATAAAACAACTTCAGCAAATGTATATATACATTAGGTCTGATTTTGGGAATAGAATAATCGGTTCTTGATTTTTAGGAGAATATTCATTACATAGAAACATAATACATCTATGTATCGAAAGACATGTATATATATACATTGGGTGGGTTTTGCTTTTCGGACCAAAAAGCCTACTTCAGCAATATCCCATTGACATTGACCACGTAACACACTCTCACACGCATTTCTTCTTATTCAAGCCACTAAACAAGAAAGGGGCCAAAAATATATATTTATACGACCTTCATTTTCTTCTAATTAAAAAAATTTATGTATATAAATTCACACAGGACTTTCTTCTTGATTACTAAGCAATGGAACTTTGTATTCATCTTCTTCGTGATGATGATTATGATTGGGTTTCTTTTCTTCGTTTGGATTTTGTTTTTCTTCTGTTTCCTTTAATTGTCCCCATGACACTGTGTAATATCCCACTCCACCTATAGCTGCTCCTAACACACTGCACTCATATATGCACCAACAAATACTCAATGCTCTCATGCATTCTAATTAATAATTGCGATGATAATGAATCTATTAATTAGACGGACCTGCCGTAGTGAAGACTGTTAACGAAGAAGCTGGTGCCAAAGAGTGTTGCCCAAAATATACCAAAGGGTTTGAACAATGGTACGTAATATGGTCCTTTCATTTGGGTGCACTTTACGTGTACACTTGTTCGTATCAAACTTCCGAATATTCCCTGTTTTTTTTTATCACACATTATCATAGTCTCTAATTAAACTTGTTAAATACGATGACTTGGTAAATTTGAAATTAAATTGATTATCTTAATTAATAACAATTATATAATTTTAATTACCGTGGCGATAATGAGGAAAAAATCGAAGTTAGGTTCGATCTTCCATGCACTTAGGTCTCTTTCCATAAACAACGAGAAGATTAAGCATTGGATCGTCCCGACTATGCTGTAAAACGAAGCCACTTTCATAACCTGCGGATACTTCTTGACCGTCCCTGTCTGCCAAACAACGTAATCAAAAGAAATATTAATCTCAAGATTGAATAATATATGCATACCGATGGTTTCAGTAATGGATACCTGAATAACATTGAAGAGAGAGACCGAAAAAGCAGCGGCGGCCAAAAAGATACAGCCGAGAAACCAGTTGTCGGGGATGTTGTAGTAGACCAATAGTTTAGGGACAGATTTAAAAAGGTGAGTTGGGGAAGAAGAAGAAGAAGAAGAAGCTGGTCTAGTGAATGGACCTTTATACAACTCTTCAACAAATGCTCCAGTTATTGAGATTATTGTCCCTATCATTTTAGCTCTTGTGCTCATGTTTCTCCAATCCAACTTGCTCCTTCTAAATAAGATACATAGATCGATAGTTAATACATATTTGAAACAAGACATGCATTTTTGTGAAATGATGGCTCACCCGAGAAGAAGAGAGAGCAGGAAGGAGAATGATGGAATAAGCAATCCCATTGCACATACCACTATGGGTGAACTGAAGTTTAGTCCCACAAATGCCAAGTTTTGGAACAGAAATATCCTTCACATATTCAACAATGTTTCAGTATATAATCAATGCATGCATGCCTAACTTTTAAAGGTCGCTAAAAACGCATGCAAGTACGTGTGTGCTTGCAAGTGGAAAAAATATTTAGGAACCAACGTCATCCAATTTATTTTTTATATAACCTTTTTAATAAAACAAAAGAAACGTCACGATGTGGAAAATACGAATATATTACGCCTAGTTGTTTATATTATAACAGAGTCCACGTACGGCGGCACGAAGTTAATTTTATGACGTGGCAAATTCTTGTTATTAAATATTAATCAAACCATTTAGTGGTTGATGCATGTATGTATAACGCTTTCACAACATGGACCTCATATTATTATTTTTTTGTGGTTTAGGACCTTATATTATTGTTATTGCAAAAGACAATTAATATTCGAAAAATATTGTCTCGGTCCCGAAATCTAAGTAGAGATTCATAACAAAAATTGACATTGATTATTGAAGAGAGGTGAAGTACTCACCCTGTGAAACCTAGAAAGAAAACACGAACGATGAGTGGCCAAGAAAAGATAGATTCTTCAGTTCTGCAAGTAGAATAGAGCATTATACGTAAAAAATAAGCAATAAATATCAGAAAACGAATAAAGATTGATTGGTGAGAACAATTATATAGTTTAATATCAATTATATGGAACGTGGACCTACGTACCTCTCATTCCTGTGAAAAAAGAAAGAAAAAGGAAGAAGAAGAATGGATCCAAAAACGTTTGTATAAACAACGAACACAAAAGGACTCATTCCTCCAGTTAAAGCCGTTTTCGCCATTATCGTTAGAGCAATCGTGCCTGCCTCCATTATCACCATTGCCACAAACGGCACAAACTCATTTCTTCTAACCTTCACCTCCATCTCCCTATATAAAAAAACGGCACGATGTCTCCTAGCTCCAATGATTTGGGAAATAGAGAGAAAGAGTGAGAGGGGAAGAGAGAGATAAAGAGAGAGGTGAAGAGATCTTCAAATGCTATTGGAGAAGATACGACATTATTGGTTTAATTTCTCTAATCATATATAGAGAGAAGAACTTTTCATATATGTCTTTTTATATTTACCATTATTTATTTTTAAGAAATAACCTTTCACGAAGAGGTGTAGCTACTTTACATGCGTGATGAAGCTACCCGAGTGACTCCACCTTTGCACTAAGGGTGATCATGTTTACGTCATTTTAATTTTTTCTTTTTTTTTATAAACATAAATCCAAATAATGTGATGCTCTCTAAAGATCAATTTATTTATGTATATACGTCTCGTTTCGTCTAATTATAACGTATTAAGAGAGCATCATTAATATCGAACGTACGTTGGTTCTCTTAATATATATTGTCAAATTTAATAATTATTACTGTACGCCATCTAATCAGCGACTAAATCGACATTCGAAGCATAGATTTTTATAGATTTAACAAACCCTCATTCTCTTCTATAAACTTTCTTTTCTGTCAAACATAGACGTATAATTTTTCTATATGCACACATATTTGAAAATATTTATAACAAATTGCCATCTTGTACAACATTCTATCCACAAACATGTTATAGCATTAAACACAATGCCATAACCAATAATATATATTGATACGTATTCACATGTTTTAATGATAATTACTCGATTCATTCTAAATTAGTCACTGACCTCTACATTATTTCCTTATAATTAACCAAGTCCCTAAATCGTTAACGAATAATGGATACTACATTAACTTCAACGTACAAAATTCGAAATTAATATTGCTATCAACAGTCTTTTGTTCAAAAGATCATTTGAACGTAAAGTAATATTAAAAAAAAAACAAAAACTAAACGACAAGGAAATTTGGGTGACATAAGCAAATGAATTTATACGATGGGGCAGGCTATCTGTCTACTCTTGGCTGCAATTAATCGAGGGCCCACATAAGGAAAATATAAAAGATTGTAGGACCAAAATTGAATAATGATAAAACTGATGACTTGATATTTTTGTAGAAAAAGAATTGAAGAAAGATGTCATTTCTTGTCAACCCCTCCATTATAATCCAAGTATTTGATACTGTAATGGTTAGTGGATTTCAGAATCATCCAAACAAAAATGTTAGGTTATGATTATGGCTCTACATCCTAAATATTTAGGACTGATGACGCTAGTGGCTTTTTTTATAATGTTTATTTTTAATATATTATTTGAAAAATATTTTTAAAAAAATAATTTTATATATTATTAATATAAATATTATATTGATATGTTATTAATATAATAAATTTCAAATAAATATATAATTTATTTTAAATTAGTAAAATAATTAAATATATGTCATTATTATTAATTTATTTAAAAATTAATATGTTTTATTAAACTAACCAAAAATATTATTAAATTTATAAAAATAAATATTTTATTTTTTAATTTATATATACAAAATTAATATTAAAATAATTTTAAATTAAAATTAAAATTATATAAATATCTAATTTATATTTACTAATAAATAATATTGTGTAATTTACAAATATTTTTCCTATATATAAATTTAGTTTAGATTTATTAATTTAAATCATACGAATTGGAATACAGATTAGAGAGTTTCATCGAATGCTCTGTAATATTTCCTATCAATTTGTAAATCTTAGATATGAATTGAATTTCAAATGGGTTCCGAACTCGACTATTGGGTCAAATTGAGTGACCATACCTGTTAAATGATAAAAGCACTTTATATAAGTTGTGTTATTTGGATTAAAAATTGTATAATTTGTTCGACAATAAGAACAAAAACAAATAACTTATTAACAGAATAAACATGTTATTCTATTGACTATTGTATTGGACATATTTTTGGCTTAACAATTAACAAAAAATTAATCGGTTTTTTAGTATTTAATATAAATACAAGTGTGCGGCTCTTCATTGTGGTATTAGGACCAAATTATGAGCAAATTTTTGTTATGTTTCACTAACAAACAAAAACTTGGTTAGGTTTCAATGTTTCATTAACAGATAAAAAATTGGTTAGGTTAAAATTAAGCTTCAAATATAAGAAAACAACTCAATATTGGTATGAGTTTACTAAAAACCTTTTAAGTTTCTTTATTTAAGATTCAACTATGACTATGGTTGCTTCTATTGGGCTGTGCCATTAGGCCCAATACTTTCTCAAATGTTATATCACCTCTTTAACTCAAGTTGTGTTAAGAAAAACATTTTTACAGTTATATTATTTTAGATGAATATTAAGTTTTAAAATAATACTGTAAAATATCTATTTTTAAAAATTTTGTTTCAAATCTAACATTTTAAATTTAAAATTTCAAAAATATCATAAATTATTTTATAAAAATATATATTTATCATAAATAAAATATAAATATAATTAAAAGATTATATTTGTTTATGTTTTTTTTATAATTTAGGATTTATTTTTTATTTATTAAAAATAAATTATAAATTATTTTAATATTAAATTTATGTTATTTTCATAAATTTAAGTCGGTCGTGCTATATATATGTTGTATATATATATATATTTTGGTTGACCTAACAAACCAATTAATAACACTTTTGCATATATATATATATATATATATATATATATATTTTGGTTGACGTAACAAACCAATTAATAACACTTTTGCATATATATATTCATCTCTTCACTTATATACTCTAGTCACGTCTTTTAAACCAAATGAAGGTTTATAAAATTATAGTGCTGTTAGATTGGATATAAATATCCGTATGGGCTAATGCATGGGATGTGAAGCTGGCAAAATATTAACAGCTTTTTTGAAATATTAATCATGTTAACGTTATGAAAAAGCACATGTCGGATTTAAGAACAAAGAAAACCCCAACCAGTTTCATAATATGATAATATCATGCAATTAATTTAATTTATAGATAATCATAGACTTTGATATTCACGTAATAAACAATCTTATCGTTCTTCATATTACAACTTAAAATCATAATCTGCAACTCGCAGTTGTGTTTACTAATTAAAAATACATAATTTAGTTACAAACTTATTTTTTTATTGCAGTGAAACATTGAAGTAAGATAAAGTGAGAAACATATGAAATGCTTAAATCATATATCTGTAATAATGTTTTTTAAGCATTCGTATTAAACATATGAAATGCTTAAATCATATTAAAAGTACTTGAAACTATTAGTAATACATATACATTTGACAAATTTGAAAAATCAGAACGACGTCAATAAAAACTAAATTACCTTTTTCCGCTTAGATTTTTTTTTATTACGATTTATAACGAACACACTAAACTATTTATATAAAAATTAATTATAATTTTAATTATACATAATATTTTTTGATCAAATCTAATAGCATAGTTTATTTTTTTATAATTTAAGTTGAAAATCAATCTTTTATACATCTTTTCACTAATACATTTAAATAGGTATTTAACCAAAATTCGAGACCAAGCACATAACTTTTATCAAAGAAAATTAAAGATTTAAATTATAAATATTTTTAGTGTGTGTGGTATTTTTGAAAAAAGTAAATTCTTAATAGTATCTTTGAAAAAAATAACATTCTTTGTGGTAATTTTGAAATAAATTTTTTGGTGGCATTTTAAAGTATTTTTCATAAACTAAATAGCGTAAAGGTAAAAATAAAATAGAGAACTAAGCAGTTGAAGTGGAAATGATTAGTATGGGCAATGATCGGACGGTGGCACGTCAGCCACGTCTATTTGCCAAAGGGTAATAAAAGCAAAACCCTATTGGGTCATTGGGTCAGTCACACACACATAGCCATCTGGTCTGGCTGTCAAAGCTAGCCCTGAGCTGCCCACTTGCATTCATCATTTATCATTTATCATTCATCATTCATTATTATTACAGAATATTTAAGAAATATCTCTCAAATTTCGTATTATAAATCTACATAACTATTACTGACAAAAAAAAATCTACATAACTATTTATATAAGTGTAATTTTATTTCTTATGAAAATTTATGTAGCCGATAGAATTTTTAATATTTTTGGGTGGTTTTTAGTAAAAAAACATAACCCCCAAAAAAATAAGTGAAAGCCTCTGATTTGTTTGATTAAGAACCATATAGAGACTATTATAAATATATGGACACCCGCACGTTCGTTTGCATCACATCAAAAAGTGTTGTAGACAAAGAAATTCAAGATGATGGTGAAGAAGAAGAATAAAACGGGTGATGGGTCTGGATCCATGTTGCTCCAAATGAAGGTGAGGAAGCTCCAAATACTGATACCGGGCGGGCAGAGATACAACCACCCGGATCTAATTTATTTAAAAACCGTTGATTTTATTGTGCACTTGAAGTTGAAGCTTTGCTTCTTCAAAGCACTCTCCGATTTGTATTCTCTTTGAAGATCTATTCTGAAGTTTAATTTTCCATTTATTGATTTTCATTTGTTTTTTTGTTGTATATAAATTCCGTAAATCAGTTTAACTGTTTTTACATATGTTTTGAGGAATTTTATCGTGTTTGGATGAAAAGTCGTATGCCTGTTATTGGTCTAGATGGATGTTTTTTGAACTAGGAGTTAAATGTTGATGTGCTTTGTTGGTCGAGATGCATACAATCGCATGTACTCAATTGTATGGACAATGGTTTACGGTGAAAACAAAGATATATGGAAATGATTTATTAAAAAACTAAAGACAAAGCTTAACTTGTGCTAAAGGGAGAATTTAACTCTCATTTCTAATAAACAAAAGGTATTCTTATTAATTTCCATTTACAATTTCCTTCTAGCAAACAGTTATTTGCGTACGTTTACGCCTATATCTACATAATGTGTTGTTGAACAAGGACTTTGCATTGTAATTGATGCTGAATTTCTATGGGCAAAACATAGATAGCCTGCACAACATATCTATACAAATTGTACAATGAAGCTGAATTTCCAGTGACAAAACATAGACAACGCGAACAACATATCTATACAAATTAGAAGAAACAATTCTCACAATCAAAATACAAAATCTGTTTTGGGGAGTGGCTTATAGTTACAACCAAGGAGAATACGATGAGAAAATGAAGATGTTGCAAGACTATGATATCGCTTCATACAATGCATTACTACTCCTGAAACCAGTTAAGTGGTCTCGTGCATTTTTCTCTATTGAGTACCAATGCTCATATGTGTATAACAATTTGTCAGAAAGTTTCAATAGAACAATCAAAATAGCGAGAACCAAGCCTGTTATTAGCTTGCTTGAAGATATCAAAAAACTAATAATGAGGATAATAGTACGGAAGTACGTGAAAGGAGAGAGATGTGATACATTATTTACACCAAAGACAATAGGCAGTTTGGAAAAGGCAAGAATTGATAAGAAATATTATACAACTATACGGAGCACAAATTTGTATGAAGTTGTTGAGTTTGATAATGGTTACATTGTGAACATAGTAACAAAACAATGCGCTTGTCGATAGTAGGATCTCACATGTATTAATTTTGCTTCTTTGGTATTAGATTAATTTTTAATGCATTTTACTTAGTTTTTTTCTCAGCAAAGGTATACTCTTGTAATCATGTAGTGTGTGTTCTTGATGACAACAAAGAGGATCCTGAAAAATATATAGTCGAGTATTACCATGAAAACATCATGAAAAACACATACGCTGAGAACATTAAGTCCGTGAATGGTGATAAATTGTGGAGGAAGATAGACAAACATATTATTAGGATTCTTGACTTTCTTAAGCCACGTGGGAGACCAAAAATTCGAGACATGAGGAAAGAACCTTTCGAGGACCTCAAAAACAAAGGAAAGTCGACGCGATATGGGAGAATACCACATTGTAGTAGATATGCTCAAGTTGGACACATCAAGAGAAGCTGTAAAAATGAACTAATATTTGTTCATGGTCCTAAGACACAGACGTGGCACACCGTGTAAACTTTCAACTGAGGTAACTGTTATGAATTAATTCGATTGAATTACATATGTGGTTAGTTGTTTCTCTGTTTGAATAGGAACCAAATCGTCCTACAATTCTTTGATCAAAAAGGAGGCTTTTTTTGAAGTTTCCAAATCTCAACATATACGAATAGGTGAATCAAGTATAACTTATCATGTTATGTCGAGTGTCTCCGAACCATCAGGCTCGGCTAACCAATCTAAAAAGCCTAAGCGTGGATGTCCATTGATGATAACTAAACCAGGAAACATATCTATAGTTGTTGGAACATTTTAGAGTTCCTTCACAGCTCAAGTCTTTGACGTGTAAACATTTTAGAGTTCTTTCACAGCTCAAGTTTTCGATGTGTATTCTAACCGAGTTTATGATAGTTTGTCAATCCATCATAGTCTCCACAATGGTTTTATGGCTATTGCAGCGTTTGTTCTTTATGAGAATGAATGAATTGTTTTATCTCACTCATGATGTTTTAGACATTGAATGTATTACTAGGTTCATGATTTACAATATAAGTGAAAAATTCTTGAAGTTAATACTATTAATTGCTGTCAATTTTGAAGTTTTTATGCGATCCCCATACATAAATAATGTTTGTTTATCGTTTGTGGTTGCGACAAATTGTTATTTATTTAGCTGCTATAACTATTTACGGTCAATCGCAACGGTCAAATGGTGCGTCAGCATCGCAAATTTTTTGACCGGTAGTTAAAACAACGATGTGATTAAGAATTTGCAATCAACTATACCTACAACCGCCGAAAATAAACAAAGAAACAATATATGCCGTAATCGCAACCGCAATCACAATGTTTACCGCAACCGCAACCGTAGCCGCAATGTTAATCGTAACCACAGTGTTAATCGTAACCGCAGTGTTAATTGTAACCACAACCACATCTACTGGTGATGAATAAACGAACAATAATATTGTATTAATGACCGCCACTTTGTCTTTAATTGTGTGGTCGAGGTTCCTACTCAGCAAATCTCACAAATTGAAACTATACACTAAATTACATAGGTCATGATTAGCATTTACATCAAAATCTCCATGTAACCATGTTGCATTGACATGAACTGTTATCTAGAAGTTTTTTCTTCGGATTTCTGCAATTAGAAACAGAAGATTTAATGATGCAAAAAAAAACCCAGTAAATTTAATGTTTCAGATTTCGTTGTCAATATTTTACTTTCGAAAATTTTCATTGTTTTCTGGCAATTACTTCAAAAAATTATAACCGTAACAATTGTTAAATAACTTAACCATATAACCGTAACCATGATTATCCCTACGCCGCACAGCAGTTCGGGTTTCTTAGCTTTTCTCTGCGTCTTTCTTCTCCACGACTAAAACTAACCACACAAAAAGAGCTTGTCTTCTTCCTTTTCCTACAATCGCTCTGCGAAAATCTCATGGTCTTTCTACTACTATGAAAGCTTACAGCTTCACATGGCCTTCCGCACCACCCAGATTCTTCACCACGCCTTATCCGCAGCACCCACACTTTCGCCTCCGTCCCATGTACACCTCACGCGCTTGCCCTTTTTTGCAGGTGAAGGCCTTTCAGCGCGACGACTTCGACCGCTTCGCTGATAACGTTAAGTCAGGGAAGGCTTGGAGAGAAGCGTGGCGGACCGCCAACGATGGATTCGAGCAATTCGTCTTTGAGGCTAAGAAGACCGCTGAGCGCATCGACCGTCAGTACGCCGTCTCTCGCCGAATCAGCTCCGCCGCAAGTTCTGCTGGTGACCGTGCTCGTGAGATTGATCGCGAGTTTGGGATTAGCCCCCGCGTACGAAGCTTATCCGTCGATTTTAGCAGAAATTTCCCCAAAGTGAGTTCTCCTGTGATTTTTAATTGCTTCTGGAAATTGGCTTATAGATAGCTTCAGCAAGATTCTGCATTTGAAAGTTTAGAAAACTTGAAGTGGATAGTAAGAGAATTGAGAAAGAGATGAAGTGAGTAACTGAGTATACGATTCTATAATCCGAAAGGACGTTTGATTTGCAGTTTGTCTAGATTCTCGTATGCTATGCTATCATTTCTTCTCCTAGTATATTGATTCCTACAATATTGAAGGCCTTGTATTTTGAAGGAAAAGAGATTTTACATTCAATTCCTTTTTCGTTTTTTGTTTCAGACGAAATGTGCTTTGTAGATTAGATGCACATTTACTTCATTGAGATGTTGAATCATTCCTGTGCAATTTGTCGGTTTTTAGACTAATCTCTGCTGTAAAAAAAAAGTGTTGAGCAAAGATATTTCGTGGTTGTACCATCTACGTGACTTTTGCTTGCGCTGAGTTTTACCCTCTATTCTTTCTTACAGTACAGGAAGCAATTCAGTGATTTCTTGAATACACCGCTCGGTGGAAGTTTTGCTGTAAGTATTACATTGTTATTATCTACCATTGTGATTGAGGTCGAATGCCAGTATCCTTAAAGCAATAAGATCTGTTCTACTTAAGCAACATGACTATGAATTATGAAAACCAGAATTAGTTCTTGTTATGTCAGTCATATGAACTTTGGACCAAATTAATATCAAATACCAAAAGAAAACAGGAACGAAAGTATGTTCCATAGAATCTCATTCCATGGGTTTCATTGAGTAGCTTCACTTACAAAAAGACATGCTTTGATGATTTGTTTGATAATACATGGTGTTCTGTTTTTAACTCATGTCTCTGATATGCTTTGATTTCATTGCCAGACGATTTTCTTTCTTTGGTTTGCCCTCTCCGGATGGCTGTTCCGAGTGATAATAGTCGCTACGTGGGTTCTTCCAATTGCTGGCCCTCTTCTCATTGGTGCAGTGGCCAATAATTTCGTCATCAAGGTATATAGCTAATAAAACTCAGATCCTTTGTTCAACATTCTTCAAATTTGTATATGATATGACATGCAACCGATGTTTAATTTCCTGGTGACCTGTATGCTAAAATTTCTTGAACCAAATCTTATTCAAAGCGCTTTTATATAACGTTTGGTGCTGCATAGGGAGAATGCCCAGCGTGTAAGAGGCAATTCATAGGATACAAGAACCAAGTCATCAGATGCGAGGGATGTAGAAATATAGTGTGGCAGCCACAAGGCGATTTCTTCTCAAGAGACGGCAACAACAACAATAGCAACAACAACAAGGGGAACTCTAAAAAGCCGCCTAAGTCTCAAATCATTGATGTCGATTTTGAGGAGAAATGATGATCTGAGTGACTGATAAAGTAGGTGACGATGAAACAAAAGGCGATTGAAGAAGTGTGTGTTTGGTAGCTAAACCATTTTGCTGTTTTTGTTTGTTTTAAGCTGTAGCAATGCGGAAACGTGTTGCTTGTTGTGTACATGATAAGGGCTTTGTGTAGATGGACAAATGTAGTTTCCAATGGAACAAAAAGCCGACCGACGAGAGTTGATTGAAACTCTGAAAGTATTTTACATCTAAAACAAATCATAGTAATGGAACAATATACATGTCTATTATTGTTGAAAAAGTCGTGGCATCTTTTTTACTTTTTTTTATTTTATTTTTAGTTTTGTTTGTTAACTTATTTTGTTTAAGATGTTATGCATCATTTGTAAGATGTATAAAAATAATAAATTTCTCTATTTTCTCTCTTCTCTGTTTTTTTGTATAAAATTATCAATTTAATTTTATTTTTTTACATTTTTTATAACACGTTATCATCACGATCATCTATCCAAATATCAGTTTAATACTGCGTTGTTATATTGTCCAAGTAAAAGTTTATTTATTTAATTATGTCAATTTAATTATTTATGTAGTGATAGGTTATACATGCTTCCACGATATTATTTATGAAGTGGTAGGTTATACCTCCTCCCGCAATATTTATTAATGGTAGGTTATACCTCCTCCCGCGATATTATTTATACAGTGGTAGGTTATACCTCCTCCTGTGATATTATTTACTTTATTTTATTATGTTAATTTAATTATTTATGAAGTTGTAGGTTATACCTGCTCCCACGATATTATTTATGAAATGATAGGTTTTATCTCCTCTCGAGATATTATGGAGTGGTAGGTTATACCTCCTCCCGCGATATTATTTATAGAGTGGTAGGTTATAACTCCTCCCGTGATATTATTTATTTTATTTTATTATGTCAATTTAATTATTTATGGAGTGGTAGGTTATAGCTCCTCCCACGATATTATTTATGGAATGGTAAGTTATACCTTCTCCCGCGATATTATGGAGTGGTAGATTATACTTCCTCCCGCAATATTATTTATGGAGTGGTAGGTTATACTTCCTCCCATGATATTATTTACTTTATTTTATTATGTCAATTTAATTAATAGAGTGGTAGATTATGTCTCTTCCTTAATCGAGTGGTAGGCACTATCTCCTCGAAATAATATGGTAGGGGCTGCCTATTCAATTACATGGATGGTCTTACCTCCTAAGATGATTATTTATTTATTTAATTTATTATATTCACATGCTTTTATTATCATTAACAACTTTTAAGATGATACTTAAAATGTTATAACAATTGATTTAATTATTATATAGATATCATGTCAAACTTGGCAAAACTTGATATCATTGCCCTCGATGTATCTGGAAAAAATTATATGACTTGGGCATCAGATACAAAGATGCATTTGAGATCGAATGGTCTTCTTAAAGCCATCGATCCATCGGAAACAATGTCAGATGAGAATAAGGCTAAGGCAATGGTGTTTTTACGTCACCATCTCCATGATACGTTAAAAAGTGAATATATCACAAAAGAAGATCCTGCGGATCTTTGGCAATCATTAAAAGATAGGTTTGATCATCTGATATGATTGGAAACACCTCCGATTCATGGACTATAAAAGTGTTGGTGAATATAATTCCGCGTTGTTCGGAATTACTTCCACGATGATGTTATGTGGTGATAAAATGAGCGACTATGACATGATTGAAAAAACACTCTTCACATTCCATTCTGTAAATGTAGTCCTACAAGAGCAATATTGTACTAAAGGATATATTCGCTACTCGGAGTTGATGCAAGTACTCCTTGTAGCAGAACAAAATAACGACCTCGTGATGTTAAATCATCAATCTCGTCCAGCCGTATCGGCTCCATTCCCATAAGTGAATGTGGTATCATCCAGTAATAATAATAATTATCAAGGACAAGGACGTGTACGCGGTAGAAGCCGTAGTAGAGGTCGTGGTCGAGGTCGTGGACGTGGACAAGGAAGGGGTTTTAACATTGGAAAAAATAAGAATTTCCAAATAAATGAGGGTGGTCGGACAATAAGAAAACTGACCGAGAACACTTGTTACATATGCGGCATGAAAGGGCCTTGGGAACGTACATGTCGTACGCCCAAATATTTCGTCGATCTGTATCAAGAATCAATAAAGCCCAAGAGTAATAATGTTGAAACCAATTTCACCAATGATGAAGTTGGGCCTTCCTTTAGTGGTCTAAATGATGATACTCATCTGGATATCACAGATTTTCTTGTTGATCCTGAAAGTATCAACGATGATTAAAGTGATTATGATCGATGAGAAACGAAAAGCTGTTAATAAGACATGTATAATATGTTTGTGTAATAAAACTTAACGATGGTTTTAGTAGTTTATAAAATATGTTTTGCTTTAAACTATTAATGCATCTCTATAAATTATGACACAGAAAATGTCACAAATTGAAATTGATGAAGGAGATATCTGTCTATCAGATAGTGCTACAACACACACTATACTTAAAGATAGACGATATTTCTCCTGTCTTGATTTAGGTGACTCCGCTAGAAGCGTGAATACTATATCAGGAAATGCAAAGATAATACTGGGCTCTGGAGAAGCCAGTTCTTTTATGGCAAAAGACACGAAATTTGAAATAAATAATGCATTATATTCTCATAAATCTCATAGAAACTTGTTAAGTTTCAAATATATTCATAAAAATAGATATCATATAGAGATTATGAGTAAAAATAATGTTGAATATCTTTGCATTATATCTGAGAGGAAACATATATTGGAAAATTTACCAATGTTATCCTCTGGATTATATTATACAAAGATAAGCATAGTTTAATCATATGCTATAGTAAACCAGAAGTTTACTAGTACTTTTAAAGTCTGGCATAAGAGATTAGGCCATCCTGGATCAATTATGATGAGGAGAATTATGCAAAATTCTAATGGTCACCCATTGAAAAATGAGAAGATTTTTCAATCGGGAGAGTTTTCATGTAAAGAATGTTCTCAAGGAAAACTCATAACACGACCATCAATAACTAAAGTTGGGAATGAATCTCCAGTATTCTTTGAGAGAATACATGGTGACATATGTGGACCTATTCATCCAGCGTGTAGGCTGTTTTGATATTTTATGGTATTGATTGACGCATCAAGTAGATGGTTATATGTTTGTCTTTTGACAACAAAAAATATGGCTTTCGCAAAATTCATTATCCAAATAATCAGATTGAAAGCACAATTTCCTGATTATGTCATAAAGAAAGCTAGACTTAATAACGCTGCTGAATTCAGTTCACAAGCTTTTGATAATTATTGTATGTCAATGGGAATTGATGTTGAACATCCAGTGCCCTATGTGCATACACAAAATGGGATGGCTGAAAGTTTGATTAAACGGTTACAATTGATTGCAAGACCGTTAATATTGAGAACAAATCTCCCAATTTTTGTATGGGTCATGCTACACTGCATGCAGCTGTATTGGTCCATATTACACCAAGTGCGTATAATAAATATTCCTCATTGGAGTTGACATCTGGTCAACAGCCAAATATATCCCATCTTCGAGTTTTTAGATGCGTGGTTTATGTCCCAATAGCCCCACCACAAAAAACAAAAATGGGACCATAAAAAAGAATGGGGAGATATGTCGGGTATACATCACCAAATATATATCTTGAACGTCGAACTGGTGATATTGTTTACGGTACATTTTGCCGACTGCCATTTTAATAAAATGAATTTCAAGCGTTAGGGGGAGGAATTAAAGAAACATCAAAATATGTTACAAGGTGTACACGAAATTTGATAGACCTTGACCCCCCTACAAATCAACGTGAACTGGAAGTTTAAAAAATTATATCTTTACAGAATATGGTAAATGAATTATCAGATGTGTTCACAAATACGAAAAAGGTGACAAAATCGTATATACCCGCTGAAAATGCTCTATCAAGAATTGTTGTTCTAAAGGAATAATTTGATGGAAATAAAATAAATGACCCAAAAGTTCAATTGAAAAGGGGAAAGCCGATGGACTATAAAGATAAAAATCCTCGAAAGAAAAAGAAATTGGAAAAAATCAGTAAAGATCTCCCAAAAGTATTACATCATACAGATATTCAAGAAAATGAGAAGGTTTTTGAAAAATCTGATGATGAAAGTCTTGTAGAGGAAAAACAAGATATAGAAAATTATGAAACATCCATTAATTACGCCTAAGATGGAAAAATATGGGTTAGAAATGAAATAGAAGATGTGGATAGAACATTTTCATTTTCTATATCTAAAAAAATTGATTATGAATATAATGATCCGGATCCGAGATCATTATCAGAATGTCGGGTGAGACCCGATTGAGAGAAATGGCAAAAAGTCATGAAAGATGAATTACTTTCTCTCAATAAAAGAAATGTATTCGGACATGTTATCATTACAACAGAAGATGTAATGCCTGTCAGAGGCAAATAGGTTTTCGTGAGAAAACAAAATAAAGAAAACGAGATCATAAGATATAAGTACGACTTGTGGCACAAGGCTTCTCTCAAAGATCAGGAATTGATTATGATGAAACATATTCCCCGGTTATGGATGCAATTACGTTTAGATACTTGATGAGTATAACAACATCCAAAAATTTAGAGATGTAGCTTATGGATGTCGTGGCTTCATATTTATATGGATCAATTGATAATGATATATATATATATATATATATATATATATATATATATATATATATATATATATATATATAAATTCCCAATGGATTTAAAATCCCGCAAGGATCCAAGATCTCGGAAAAATCAAAGGATATTTGTTCCGTCAAATTATAGCGATCACTTTATAGTTTAAAATAATCCGGACGCATGTGGTATAATCGCTTAAGCAAATATTTGTTGAAAAAGGGATATATCAACAATGCGATATGCTCTTCCGTGTTTATCAAGAAATCCTCATTAGGATTTGTTATTATCGTTGTATATGTTGATGATTTGAACATAATTGGAACTCAAAAGGAAGTTCATGATTCACGAACCCATATGACAGAAGAGTTTGAAATGAAAGATCTTGGTAAGACAAAGTTTTATCTCGGGATTCAAATAGAGCATCTCAAAGGTGGAATATTTGTGCATCAATCAAATTATACCAAAAGGGTATTAAAATGCTTTAATATGGATAAAACAAATCATTTGAGTATTGCAATGGTCAATAGATCACTTACTGTTGATAAAGATCCATTTCGACCTTGTGAAGATAACGAGGAAATTTTAGGTTATGAAATACCTTATATGAACGCTATTGGTGTGCTGATGTATCTCGTAATTGTAATAGACCATATATTGCTTTTGCTACTAACTTACTTGCAAGGTATAATTCAACCTCTATGCGAAGACATTGGACCGGGATAAAACAAATATTCTGTTATCTTCAAGATACAATTGACTTGGGATTATATTATCCCAGAAATTTCTTGTTTGGTTTAGTTGGTTTTGCAGATGCTGGATGCTTATCAGATCCGCACAAAGCTCGATCACAAACCAGATACATTTTTACATTAGGAGGTACTGCGATCTCGTGGCGTTCACAAAAACAGACATTGGTTGCCACTTTCTCAAATCATGCAGAAATTATCGTACTCAATGAGGCATGTAGAAAATGTGTATGGCTCAAATACGTGACTCATCACATACAAGAAGCTAGTAGAATCACTACAAATAAAAAACCAATAAAACTGTTCGAGGATAATGTTGCATGTGTCGCTTAGTTTAAGGAAGGTTACATCAAAAGTGATAGGACGAAACATATTCCACCAAGATTTTTCTCATATACTTAAGAACTTGTGAAAAATCAAATAGTCAATATTCGCTCAACCCACAATGCAGCAGATCTGTTCACAAAGACGCTTCCTATAACAACATTCAGAAAGTATGTTCAGGATATTAGAATGTGTCATTTGCGAGATATATAAAAGGAATTATATATATTTTTTGGAAGAGGAGATTGCGTATTTGTACTGTTTTTTCCTTATAATGATTTTTATCCCATTGGGTTTTTACATGATAAGGTTTTTAACGAGACAATATGTAATATTTCGATAATAATAGATAATCAAGGGGGAGTGTTGAAAAAATCAGCAAAGATGTCTGTGACGTCTGTATGACTTTTTCTTTGATTATCTTTACGTTTCGTTCGCCGACTTACTTCTCCTATAAATATGATGCTATGCATCATTTATAAGATGTACAAGAATAAGAGATTTCTCTCTTCTCTCTCCTCTTTTTTTTTGAATAAAATTATCAGTTTAATTTTATCTCTCTAGATTTTTTATAACAATTATTTGTTTATGGTTTGCTTTACTTTATCATATTATAGTAACTGCTTATAATATTTTGTTTCCATGAAACAACAATTTTTAGTGCTTAGAACTCCCAAGGTATTTTGTGATGAGTGGAAATATTTTATATAAAAAAAAGAAAAAGAAATATATTTTAAATTTTACATTAGCTTGTTCGTTTATTCGTCGGTAGTGGCTACGGCTGCGATCAATATTATGATTATGGTTGCGGTCAACATTGTGATTATGGTTACGGTCAAAATTATGGCTGAAGTCAACACTATGACTGTGGCTGTGGTCAACACTATGGTTGCGACTGCGGTATATGTTATTCGTTTGTTTGTTGCCGACGGTTGTGATTGTTGTTGATCACATATTTTTAGTCGTACCGTTGTTTTAACAAACGGTAAAAAAAAATTACGACGTAAGACGCAGCGTATGACCACTGCGATTGATCGCAGGTAGATGTGACAGCTAAACGAACAATAATCTGTCGCACGCGCAACCGCAACTTCTTGTGGCTGAACAAGGAACATGACTCATCAGAAAAATAACATAATCTTGTCCAAGCAAACAATTTACTTTAGGTAACTCGTGTAATCGGATTTGATGTCGACGTTTAGATCGATAGAGGTTGGGATACTCTTCTCCGTCAAAACAGAGCCCATATTAGAACTGATGGCCAAAACAAACTAACATAATTTTAGAATCCATGTTGGAACTGGATTTTAACACACTAAATTTTGGAACTCGGTTTTACGGAAATGGCTTTCGATTATTTTCTGGTGAGTTTTCTAGATAAGACATTAAAAACAAAGTTCGTTTGAATAAGAAATGAGTATTTAAAGTGGGTTTCTTGATAAGTATAAAATAAACAAATGTAATTTATCCCACATTATAAGTTAAAGGTGAAATCTTTCTTGTATATGAAGTGAAGAAACTATAACAAAACTCAAAATTTTGAATACACTTTGGTGTATTAGTAGAAGGAAATAATCGAATTTGAGTTTCGAGTTTTCAAAATATTTAAGAAATGGAGCAATGATCGGTATAATTATTATTATAGTTTGGTTCAAACCTCATTTATTATTTGTTAACTAAGTCAAATATTCAATGTCTCCTTAATTAAGTTAAGTTACAACTAAATTAATTTGATTTATTATTTTTAACACAAAAATCATAATGATTTTTAGTAGAGAATTAATTTTCATTAAAAATTGAGTAACCTCTTCATATACTCATATGTTTAGCATAGGTTGAGCAATAAGAAAAATATTTGTTTCTTAGTTTTTGTACAACATATTTGTGGTTTCTAATTGTATATTTGGACTTATAATGATCTGAATATACATAGAATTGAAATTTCAATTCGCATATTGAAATTTTAAATGTGAAAAATACATAACAAACATGTAAAAATATATAACAAACATTTAAAAGTACATCAAAATAGCAATCAATTTGCGACCACTTATGAAATTTCATGTTATGGTTGCAAATTAGTCCCTATATTTGTGACCAAAATGCGCCACCGACTAATTTTTATTTACTGGTCGTAAATTGGTCACTCTTTTTCAAACAATTTGCGATCACCGTGTTATTTTTACATAGTGGTCGCACTTGGATCGCTATATTAGCGATCAATATGCGACCACCGTGTTATTTTTACGTAGTGTTCGCACTTTGGTCGCGACTCTTAATAATTCTACATTTCGTGTAGCAACTAGGCTGTTGGTTTCTATCGATATTTAATTAGAAAACATTAATATATAAGTATAACTAAAATAATCTTTATAAAAATGAATTTTTACATATGCAAAAATTCGACATAGTTAATTTGAAGAAAGACACTGAGAACAAAATATATTACATATTTTCATCGTCATCGTGATCTGAAGATAAAATATTACATTGAAATTCATCTTCTACTTCTGTGTCTCCAATGTTAAAATTAATTTCATCGCTTTGATTAACTCTATCAACCAAACGATCCACTTCTATCTCGTCAACCAGTTTTACCTCTTTACATTTTTTATTGCAAAAGGATCTTGTATTTGTTCTTGTAGTTTTCCAAAATATTAGATCTCGTATTAACTTTGAGAACACTAAATCATGTTTGTTTTGGTGATGATTTGATGTGCGGATAAGGAATATAATAAACTTGATTCTCTTGAGAGGCTGCGATATATCATATAATAAAACATAAATTAGTTAATTATATAAACAAATTTATAAAAATTTACATAATATATAAATTAATATTATTTAATAATTAGTTATTTAAAAATTATTTACGTATCTAAAATAAATGGTTCATATTTGTAGTATTTTTCTGATGATAAGACATAAAAGACGCCATTTTCTGACTTTTGAGTGCCTTTCGAAAGCATAGGGTCGTATAATTCACATTTAAAAAGCGTGATTTTCTAATTTATAATTTCAACATACTCAAATTGAATGATATATGATAAAATCTTGTAAAAATTAGTTTCATGAGATGCATCTGAGTAATTTTCTCATTTGACACAAATGCTTTCATGCACGAGAACTTTAGTCCATATATATCCACATAATTCGCTAAACCTCGTCTAGAAATTTAAACTCATTTTTGACTCATTTCAATAAGCGTTTTTTTGTCTTTTTGGTCAATCTAAATATACAAAATGGAACATTACCCCGACCATCCATGTGCAGCTCTTTTCGAGAGCAAAACTTCACAATGTCCACCCTTAATTTAACTGTATCTTTTGATTTATCTTTGACATTCATAATAGTAGTTATGATGTTATCGAGAAAATTATTCTTTATATGCATCACATCAAGATTATGTCGTAAGTTAATATCCGTCTAGTACGACAACTCTCAAAATATGCTCTTTTGTGCTAATTTTGCTAGCTTTCGTATCCTTCCTGATTTGATTCATGACTGTTTCCACCGTAGTCAGATGTTCTTAAATTATTGACAAATTTTATTCGCTCGTATAAAACTTGTTCGCCTGTCAATGATTATTGTGGATAGTCATTTAAATTGTGCTTGCTCTTTAAAAAAATTATTTTATTTTTCCGTAACGGATGACTCTTAGAAATTTTTTTTCTGTGACAATCAAGCAACACGTCTTCCTACCATTTGGTAATTGAAATGCTTTGGTATCACCCATACAAATTGGATAAGAAAGTATACCATGCATTGTCCATCTTGACAACATTTCCTATGTTGGAAAATTGCTTATCGTCCATAGTAACACAACTTTAAATTGAACTTTTTATTCAAATACACATCATATGCCTCAACTCCTGTAGATCACAATTCTTTCAGCTCATCAATCAAAGATTTAAGGAATATATCCAAACTATCGTGTAGATGATTTGCCCCGAAATTAGAGTTGTAAGAAACAAGTAATATTTCTTCGTACACATATCAGCTGACAAGTTATATGAAGTGATAATTACTGGCCATAATAAATGAGAAATCTCAAATGGATTGAACCCATCAGTATATAAGACATGATAAACATTTCGAGATTCAGTAGTAAATATTAGATGTAAATATTGTAAAGTTTTACACTCCGTAAGATTAGATGGATGACTCATTCCTCCATGCTTCATGCTCTGCGTATCACCTCATTGTCGCTGTAGTTTTCTCGCTTTGATATATTTTCTTCAGTCTATTGCGTATAGGTAAATACCACATATGACTGAAAGGTATTCTCATCTTACACTCGCTTGGCTTATATCGGGAGCAATCGCAAAATTTATATTTTCCCAATTTTCATCTTCTTTCCAAAAGATCATACAATTGTGAACACACACGTTAATTATATAAAACGGAAACCTAAATTTGACATCAGTTTTTTGGTTTCATAATATGAATATGTTGCCTGATTACTTCAAAAAAACATTCAGTAAACAACTTTGTCCAGTAGTCCATGCATTTTTCAACAAGACTAAAATCAGACGTAATGTTTATGAACCGAGCAGCTACAAATAACTATGAGTACACTTCATGACAACCATTATATAATGGATTTTTGGCACCTTCTAACATATTATAAAATTTTTGTGCTTTTAAATTAGGTTCTTCTATATTATTAAAGCATTTCTCGTGATGATTATAATACTAATTAGTCATAGTCTCACGAAATACAGTCGTCACCATTTCAATATATCTATTACCAGATGTACCTATTGTTTCTTCACTACCACATATACCTCCTATTTCTATAGACATCATCACAACGACTACTCGTGCCTAACTCAATATTTAGTTCTTCTCTATGTTTATACCAAACCTAATAATTTGGCATAAATCCTCGACTATACAAATGATTCTAAATTTTGCGTCCTAAAAGAAATTTATCATTTTTGCAATTAATAAGATGACAAAAAAACTTACCTACAATACTTTGAGCTATTGACTAACTACTTGCAAAATTCATGAACTGATGCATGTCTTATGCAAATTCCATAGATATATTTTTTGTTTGATTATCAATCATTTTGTATATCTAATCTCTTGAATTATTGTAATTCCTCCACATGGTTGAAATTCTTTTTATTTTTGATTCTACAAATGAGAGAAGAGACATGAGATATATATAAGATTTTACCACTACTTTGTCACTATTTTGCAACCAGAATAGTGTGGTCACTTATTTTTTAGGTATAGCTATAGTGCACATGTTTTTTACGTTGTCAATTAGCCACCATTTTATCCGTCGGAAGTGCCACTCCAACCGTGATCGCATATTGGGCGCAAATTTTGCGACCAAACTTCGTCCGCTATATGGTTTCAACACATGTAGCCGCTATTTGGTCCCAAAACTGCGACTGAATAACGACTACACATATTAGTCACAAATTAGTCGTATATTGATCGCAGTTGGGTTGCAAATTGCGATCAATATGCGATTACGGATTTTAATATAAAAATACGATCATTTTGCGACTATCCGCATGTAGACGCAAATTGGTTGTATAGCAATTTTAAAAGAGTAGCTTAATTTGCGACCACATATCAGAATGGTAAAATGATTGTTTTTTTAAAATTTGCGATAATATGTGGTCGCAAATCAGAATGGTAAAATGATTGTTTTTTTGTAATGGTAACAAAACATGCTTCAAAGATAGCTTTTTCTTTTCGTACATAGATCACCTTGTTACGACCACAACATGCCACAAGTTCTTATCGTTCATGGACATATTCACTTGATAGAGCATAGCTTTGATGGACGCAAAACATACTGTTCTAAAGTAATACTATTTGGCATAAAAATGCTAGAACCACTGACCAGATGTTCGTGAACAAACTGTTCGCCCAAAACTTGGAAAGGCAATTAAAATTTACAAAAATGATACGTTGGTAAAATCTTCAAAAGACAATGCTTTGAAATTCTTAATAAACTGAAAATTCTTAAAAAATACCAAAATAATTTCTTTTCCAAAAATATTATCACTAATTTTTTCAAAAATATTACTAAAATTTTCCAAAAAACATCATCAAACTAAAATTACATTTTAAACCCTCTAAACTATTTTATAAATTTTAAATGCAAAAAAAAAAATAAAACATAAGTCCACACTAATAAATCTAAACCCAAATACAAATATTAGTTTATATTTTTGTATTTGTAGCATTTAAAAAATTGCTGATATTTTAAAATAATCGTAATAATAATATTTGTGGAATGAAAATTTATTTTAATGATATTTTAAGTCTTTCTATTAAAAAGAACTAAAATTGTAATTATTCCTATTATATTATGAAAGAAATATATGAAAATATCATAAATTTTTTTCTTCTAAAAATAACATTAATAATTTTATTTCCAACTATCCTTAAAACCTTTTTCAGAAATATAGGAAACAGTAAAATAAAATTTATGACTTTATAGTTTAAAATTTTGATTTGAATTAACTATGTTGGGTTTAAAGTTTAGTTTTATGGTTTAGTGTGTAATTTTTAAAATTTAAAATTTAATTTTAGAGGTAATAATTTATTTTAAGTTTATGAGATTTAAGAAAAATAATTTTGTAAAAATAAAATTAATATTTTAAAAAAAATATTTTGATATTTTTGTTAATTGTCCTATTTATAATTCATAGGAATTAAGATGATCAAATGTCACTGAACCGGATCTTAACCGTAATGGCATCGAGTTAGATAGGTTTTGGGGCATTAGGGTTATACTCGTCACTGAACATCTTTTCCTTTTTCTACTTCCTCCTTTTGTCGTCGAGAGGAAGCTCAATTTTCTCCAGAATCGCTAACTTCACAATTCATTTATTCGTACTCTCCTCACTTCTACGACTTCTCGGATCCCTACTTTGATTTTTCTTCATATTGGTTTATGAGGTAAGATTTTCACCTTCTTCTATTGGATGATGACGAATCTGCTTTCGCGTATTTTCTCTCTCGTGGAAAATATTAATTAGTTCGATCTCTTAGGTCACAGATCTCTTCTCCTACCTAGATTTTGTGCTTGAAATTTCTTCTGATTTGATTCTAACCCGTCTAAGTATTCGCTGTTCTTGATTGAATTCGAGATTCTTTTCGGCTGTGCCATTTTCTAGATTCTTTGTGAGGTCAACTTCTGTCAGCTGCTAATCTATTTTCTGTTATTTTCCTGCAGCTCAAAGGAGAAACCCACTCTCGGGTAAGTGATTTCAATATATAAAGCTTTTCCACATACTGTTATTTTGAAGTCCTTAAATTTGAAATGTGAGAACAATTTCTCTTGATCTGGCCAATGACTCTTTCAAATGAAATGTCCAACCCTGCAATGTATTTGTTAGAAAATTGTTGAGTTAACATAAAGTTTAGACTTAGCGGGACTGTAATTAGGCAGTTATAGATTTATTCAATTTTTATGTGCAGAGGTACGCGGATTAAGACCCGCAAAAGGAATATTGCTGCTCCTTTGGACCCTGCAGCTTTCTCTGATGCAGTTGTCCTGATTTATCTGGATAATGCTGGTGATCTGGTACTTTTTCATGTTTAAGCATTTACTTTTGTTTCATTATTGCAAGTAAGAGTCTTGCATCTTAACTTATAACTTTGTTTTTCTTTTGCTAGGAACTTGTTGCCAAAAATATTGAATCGGCAGATCTTAATTTCTCAAGATACGGTGACATTTTCTTTGAGGTATTTTTCCATTGCCTCTATATCGCATATGTCTTCCTAAGCCTAAGAGATAATTCATAATTTCTCATGTCCAAGTGAAGATGGTGTAATTTGCCTGATTTTTTATGTTCTCACCGTTTTCTAGATGTTTGATTTTCCTCAATTCCAAAGGATACTAGTATTTTTTTTGTATCAGGCGACATTTGTTTTGCGTGTAATTTCTGCGATCATTAAGATGGATTTCTGTGGTCATTTAAGGTTGTTTTCATTGGAGGTCGTACACAAACTGGTTCAGTGAAATCTGATGAAGGGGAACGCCATCCGTACTCTATAATCGACTGTGAACCAACGCGTGAAGCTATTTTACCATCGGTTGTGTACATACAGAAAATTCTTCGGAGGAGACCCTTCCTTATAAAGAACCTTGAAAATGTCACACGGAGATTCTTGCAGTCACTGGAGCTGTTCGAGGAAAATGAGAGGAAGAAGCTTGCAATATTCACAGCGCTTGCATTTTCCCAGAAGCTCTCAGGATTACCTGCAGAGACTGTCTTCCAGCCATTGCTTAAGGATAATCTTGTTGCCAAAGGGATAGTGCTCACTTTTGTAACAGACTTCTTCAATGAATATTTGGTTGAGAACAGTCTTGATGACTTGATTTCTATTCTAAGACGTGGCAAGATGGAAGACAAACTCTTGGATTTCCTGCCACCCACAAAGCGGACTACTGAAATTTTTGCTGACCATTTCACGTGAGTTTTCTATTGCTTGAACTTTGCTGCATTCAGTATTTTTACGTACAACTTCCTTGCTTTTTTTGTGCAGTTCTCTAAACTGTAGTCGTTTAACATTCTGAATAGGTTGACCTTTTGTTGTAGTTTCTCTCAGCGTTTTTAACTCAGATATGTATAACTGATATTTGCACCATATTGAATTCAAAAGCAAGGCAGGATTGACAGTTCTGGTAGAGTACAATGAAAAGAAAATATTTGAGGTGAAGCTGAAGGAAATAAAAGAGGTCCTTACGAGCCAGGTAACGGAGGAAATTAATGTGGATGAAGTGATTGAAACGGTGAAGCAACAGGTGAAAGATGCTAAACTGCCAGAGATTGAGGTTGTGCGTGTGATATGGGATGGGATTATGGATGCTGTTCAGTGGTCTGGGAAAAACCAGCAGCAAAATTCGAATTCAGTGTTACGCCAAGTGAGTTTGTTTTGTGTATATGAAGCACGATTAGGTTGTTTAGGTATTAAAGGTAATTTGATGTTGATGTTGTGGTAAGGTGAAAACATGGGCACCCCTACTGAACACGTTCTGCAGCAGCGGGAAAATGGAGATGGAACTGATGTACAAAGTACAGATGCAATGCTATGAGGACGCAAAGCTGATGAAAGTGTTTCCTGAGGTAGTCAGGTCTCTGTATGAGCTTGATGTGCTTGCTGAAGACACTATTCTCCATTGGTATCGCAAAGGAAACAACCCAAAGGGCAGGTAACACTATATTTTTTTAAAAAAATGCAGAAAAAGAAATAGTAACTATACATAAATGATCCCGTTGTATTGCTGCAGGCAAACGTTTGTGAAGGGATTGGAGCCGTTTGTGAATTGGCTGGAAGAGGCTGAGGAAGAGGAGTGAGACAATAATATCTGTTTCTTGTTTATTCGCTTCGAATAAAACACAATACCTTTGCTTTTCTTAACGCCATTTCACAAATGCATTAAGTTATTGTTTGAATGGATAGTTACTTTTTTACTGGATTGACTGTTTGTTTTAGGACATATTTTCTTGGTTTCGAAAACCATGCTTATTTATAAGAAAGTTAAAATAACAGGTAAAAATTTAATCCTATTTAGTAGGAATACTACCATTGATGTAATGCATTCGTGCTAACGATTATAATACATTTTGTGTTCATTTAGTTCAACTACATAAACTAATAGGTGAGTTGCAAAATTCAAAATTCGAGTTCTAAATACAATAAACACATCATCATTTATCACAATATCATGCAACTCAACATTTTTTATTTTCTTATTAAATTTTTTTCATTTATTTCTTCATACTATTTTCAAAAGTTTGTAATTTTAGAAAAAATTACCACTTTCTACAAAAGCAAGTTTTCGGAAATATATTTCGGTCATTTTTAAAGTTAGAAGAAGTCAATCAACTTAAAAATCAAAATCTAATGTATTTTTCGTTTCTTGGCTATGATTTTCTCGTTGCAAATCGCAAACTTTCTAAACAGTCTGATTTGTATACAAAAAAACATTGCACACTTCTCGGAAAATGTGTTTTTGTACCAAAAAATATTAGTTTTGCATAGGCCCGGACAAATAATCCAAACCGAATCAAAAAAATGATTTTGGTTGGTATTCGGTTATAAAGAAATAACCGAACGTATATTATTTTGGAAAACCATGGTTATTGGTTAGTAACCGAAACCGAACCAAAAACCGAAATAATATCCGAAAAACCGAATTATTTTTGATTATTTTCGGTTATCCGAAAAGAATGTCTTTCATGATTTTATTCGGGTTCGGATGCGTTGCAACTTTCCTCCAAGAGAATGCCCTTTCGGCTGGGAATACGGGAAATAGCAGCTTTCTGGGCTTTCTTTCGCCTTACTTAATTCTATCTGCCTTTAATAGCTTTAAAGTCCGGAAAGGTCTGCAACCCTTAGAGCTTCTAACTCAAATTCTTCCACTCCTGTAGCTGAGGTATTCACTAGCTCATATTTCAGATATTTCGGTTATTTTTAGTTATTTCGGTTATTTTGATTATTTTTTGGTTATTTTTTGGTTGTTTTCGATTATTTTTGGTTATTTTTGGTTATTTTGGTTATTTTGGTTTTTAAATTTAATAATCGAGCGATCGAAACCGAACCGAATATCCGTATGCCCAACCCTAGTTTTTGCAATTAACTCAAGTTGCATTAACAAAACAGATTTCTCAAAAATGATGCTATGTCTACAAAAAAACATCGTAAACTTCTCGGGAAGTTTGCTTTTGGTTAGGCCTGTCAAGCGGGTCAGACCCGCCCCGCCTCACCCGCCCCGCGGCGGGGTACAGATTTTTTTGCACAAAATTTTTTTACCCGCAAAACCTGCGAATCAATTTTTTTAGACCTGCACCCGCCCCGCATTAATCAAGCGGGTCCCGCGGGTGACCCGCGGGTGACCCGCTTCATTTTTCAAAAAATTTTAAATAAATTTAAAAAATTTAATTAAACTAAAATATTTAATAAATTTAATTAAAACAAAATATTTAATATATTTAATTAAAAATTTTAAAAATATTTAATAAATTTAATTAAACTAAAATATTTAGTAAATTTATTTAAATTAAAATATTTAATAAATTTAATTAAAGTTTCTAAAAATATTTAAATAATTTAATTAAAATATTTAATAATTTCATTTGTTTGGGTTTAAATTAGTTTGGGCCTAAATTAGTTGGGCCTGAATTTGATTAAGTTGATTGAGCCCAAAATTTGCGGGTACCCGCTAACCCGTAAATTAAAAAATTGCGACCCGCACCCGCCCCACTCTAAATAATGCTCGACCCGCACCCGCCCCGCATATGAAAAAAAAAATTTCACTCGACCCGCACCCGCCCCGCAGCGGGTCAAACGGGGCGGGACCCGCGGGTAAAAAATCATATTGACAGGCCTACTTTTGGTAACGAAAAATGTTAGTTTTGCAATTGACCAATTGCATTTACAAAACATACTTCTCGAGCTTTGTATACAAAAAAATACTATATAATTTTTGGAAAATCTGCTTTTGTAACAAAATGATAAGTTTTGCAATTGACCGAAGTTGTATTTACAAACTAGACTTTCTGAAACGTTTGCTTTGTATAAAAGCCGGCACATTTCTCGAGAATTCTGTTTTTATAACAAAATATTAGTTTTTTAGTTGATTAAAGTTTCATTTACAACACAAAACTCACAAAAAATCTGTTTTATAACAAAAATATTAGTTTTGTAGATGATCAAAGTATCATTTTTAGGACAGAACTCACAAGAAGTCTGTTTTATAACAAAAATATTAGTTTGTAGCTGATCAAAGTTTCATTTATAGGACACAACTCACAAAAAAGTATGTTTTGTCAACAAAAAATCATCATAATTTTTTTTTGAGAAGTGTGCTTTTATAACAAAAATGTTAGATTTGTAATGTACCAAAGTTGTATTTACAAAATAAACTCGAGAAGTAAATACATAACTCAAATAATTTGTATTAAAGTTTGTAAATCTAATCGTTGAAGTTTATTATATGATATTTCAAATTCTAACATGAATTATTTAGACAAACCTCAACTACTGAAATTCATAATACATAACAACAAAAACCATCAAACATGTGATACTATTAGACCTAAACTAATCTTCTTCTTTTTTAATTTAGTATAAATTTTATTTATTTTGATATGAATATAAATTTTGTTAATAACAATTTTTTTTTGAAATTACATACTTCATGATTTTTAATTTGATTTAGATGCATTATATGCATTGATATTTTAATTTATTCACATAATTTGTTTATATTATGATTATCAATCAAACTTTTGGCTCAAATTAAATAGATTAATTTAACTTATTTATTTATTTAATATTAAAATTTCAAATTAAGCAGATTTTTCAACAATTCTCTTTAGTATTTTCTCTAACAAAGCAGATTTACAGAGAAATCTGTGTTATTTTTTTATTTACAAAGTATACTTCCGAGAAAGTCTTATTTGTATTTTGTTAGCAAGCATACTTCCTGAGAAGTATGCTTTATTAACAAAAAGACATCGCAAATTTATCATTATGTTCGTAGATTTTACACAAGTTGTAAGTAATTGACATTTTTACATTTTTATTGTGTCAGAAAGAATGTTTTGTAATTTCACTACCTTCATGATTTACTTTTGCAAAATGGTTTTCATGGAGATTAATTTTGTATTTACAAACTAGTTTTGAATCATTTTTAATAATTTTCCTAAACTTATTCAATTAATTTTATTATTTTATTTATATTTATATTTTCACAAAATCGTTAGTTAGTAAAAATTTGATTTAAAAAATAAGTTAATTTAAAATTAAGCTAAATTTATTGATAATTTATATTTTGTAATAGAAAAATCATGTATGTTTTATAATTATTGAGGTTGTTAACTAGATTATAACAAAAAGGTAGACAAAACCATATATATACAAACTATGTTCTAATTGGAACATATTTAATGTAATATAACAAAATAATTTTGAAGGAAAATTGGTAAACATGATTCAAAACTTGTTTCTAAATAAAAAACTAATATCTATGAAAAATATTTTGCAAAAATAAACATGAGGATACAGAAATTATAAAACTCTGTATGACAAAAAAATAATATAAAAATGTCAGTTGACCTAATCACCTCTTGAACCAAGAGTAAACTAAGGCCAAATTCATAATGTTAAAATAAATGTAAACTAGATTTATAACCACGACTTGCATGGAAAAAATATTTATAAATTATATAATATTATTTATTAATAAATATAAATTAGATATTTACATAATTTTAACTCTTATTTAAAATTATTTTTAATTTTAATTTGGACAATTGAAAAAAATAGCACACTTTTAAGTTTTTGTTCTAAATATAACATCATTAGTTTAAATTTTCAAAAATAACACAAATTTAATATTAAAACACCTTAAAACTTCTTTCTAATAAGGAAAAATTAAATTCCAAATCAGAAAAAAAATTCAAATATAATATTTTAATTATATTTGTAATTTATTTATAATAAATATGTATTTTTAAAAATAATTTGTGCTATTTTTGAAATTTTAAGTTTATAGTGCTAAATTTGGAACAAAAATTTAAAAATGTGCTATTTTATGGTATTACTCTATTATTAATTTTGTATATGTAAATTAAGGAAATAAAAAGAATTATTTTTAGGAATTTAATAATATTTTTGTTTAGTTTAATAAAATATATTATTTTTCTAACAAAATTAATTACAATGATATATATTGTATTTATTTTATAATTTAAACTCATTTTTATATTTATTTGGAACTCATTGTGGTGATGATACGTAATCTTGATACTTTTGTTAATAACACGTTAGGGTAAGGTTATTTACATAAAATATATTTTTTTAAATAATATATTAGAGATAAATAACTTACTTGTTTTACATTTGATTTTTTTTGTCACTTTGAATTACACACAACAATCGTTTTGTGGTTAGAAGATACCATTCGTATCTTCAAACCAACGTGATATTGAGATGCTAATATACATATTGAGTTCCTTCTCCTTGCTTGCTTTGCTATTGCGTCAGCGTGAGAATTATTCTCTCTTGCTTTGTAATTAAGGGAGAATTCTGGAAAGTTATTCTGCAACACTTCAAACTCTTCTATCTATCTTGTAAATCCTAACCCTTTTTCTGGTTCTAAAATTATGCTGATTAGATTAGTTGAATATGTGTATAACCTGGTACAGTATCGTTGCAAATTATGCAAGCTTCTCATTGCCCAGCGTAGGCTGTGAAACTTCATATGTAGTGGAGATAACCCTCTGTGAATGCACCTCATACCCATCAGATCACTTGTTCTATTGTGTAACTTGAGAATCCAACTCATACCAGATGTGATCTCCCCCTTTTTCCATGAGCCGTCCACGAAGCATGCAAATAGTGTTTGTTCCATGATATTAGAGTCAGGGATTGCATTTTCTGATATCTTTGGTTTTTCCTGTTCTTGTGATTCTACCGATGAGAGCCACAATTTGTTCTCTCGGTGCACTTTGTCCAGAATATCCATGGCTGTACAATCTATGTTGTTGTATATCTTATCGTTTTGAGCCTTCCATATGAACCATAAGATCTATGAAAAGCTTTGTAGATCAGAGTCAGTCGATGTTACCTCCGGCAAACGCCATAATAGGTAGTCAAAGTTTACAAAGAGGCTATCGAGAAGGAAGATTGAGGCTACTGATGGGATATGCGATAATGCCCACGTTTGTCATGCTAGTGGACATAGAAAAAGAGTATGGTTAATATATTTTGTATCATGGCAATAAATCTCACATGTCGTTTCATCTCGTATATGACGATAATGAAGGCGCCCATGGGTCGGTAATGCCTCTAAAAGGGATTGACGGAGGAAATGTTCGATTTTCCCCGAAATTCTTTGCTTCCAAACCGCCTCCTTAATCGGATTGATAGAAGGTCTTTGACGTAAGAGTTGTCTGTTTGTTGATCCCCATTTCTGGAGGGTCTCGTAGCCCGATTTAACTATGAAATCACCCGTCTTTGTGAAATGCTAGCATAACTTGTTTCAAATCATCCAAGTAGATACCATTATGGGGGTAATTAGCCTTACATCCGCCTGGGTGAAATACCTTCTTAATTCCTTGATCTTCCAGCGTACACTCTCAGCGTCGACCATGTCTGATATCTTTAGGTTAGGACATCGAGATTTGTAAAGACTGTTACGTGCTCTAGGAAAAATATCAGGGATCCATAGGTCAGACCATATATTTGCCTCATCATAGGGCCCATTATTTTCTTTGTCCCTTTCTCTATTAAATCTCGGGCAGACATAATGGTTCTCCATTCATAAGAGGCTCGATATGATTTCTTTGCTTGGAATATGTGGCATTCCATGAAGTATTGTCCCTTCAGAACTCTGGCTACTAGCGATTGGGGCTGTTTTTCTAACCGCCAAAGCTATTTGGCTAAAAGAGCTTTGTTAAAATCTTCAATATTTTTGAAACCAATTATGCCTTCTTATTTGGGGATCGGAGGCAAAGCATTTCCCACGAGATCCAATGGATACCCGACATAGACCCTTCTCTTTATGATTGCATTTGTAATCTGTTTGCACAGGGATTTCAGAAATAGGAAGCATGATTATCACATAGGTTGGGCTGGCTATTGCCACTGATTTTATCATGATTTCCTTTTCCCCACGCGAGAGTAGTTTTGTCGACCATCTATTTATTCTATGTTGGATTTGTTCTCTCACATAAGTGAATATAGATGGTTTTGATCCTTTGAGGTTGTCTGGTATTTATTTCCCTATTCTCCCAACTCTTTGGATTCCCATTTTTGTCTTTATGGATGTTTGTGTGGTAGTGGGAATTTTCTTTCCGAATACTATGGTCGACTTGTCGTAGTTTATCTGCTACCCCGAGGACCTGTAGTAGGTATCCAATAGATTGGAAATTATGGTACATTGGTCAGCAGAGGCTTCACAGAAGAACATACTATCATCTGCGAAGAGAAGATGTGAAATTGGTGGCCTTGAGTGAGCCACTCGAATTCCTGTAATGTGATTCATACCTTCCGCCTTTGTAAGGTTAACGATTAATGCTTCGGTGCATAAGATGAACAAATATGGAGAGAGGGGATCTCTTTCTCGCAAACCACAGAAAGGGACTATCCAACACGGTAGGTAACCGTCTTCACACACGTCATTATCCAATTCGTCCAACTCTGTGAGAAGCCGAGTTTTTCCATCAAAGCTGATAAAAAAATCCACTCTACTCTATCATATACCTTGCTCATGTCCATCTTGATTGCCATATACTTTGATTAGAAATTTGGCTTTGAACTGAGTGCGTGGAAAACCTTATGTGCAATGAGAATGTTGTTGGAGATAACTCTGTCAAGCACAAATGCTGACTGTGTTTTTGAGGTCAGGATTGGGAGAATTTTCTTCATTCTATTGCAGAGTAAGTTGGAAATGATTATATCAAACATTACATAGGCTGATGGGTCAGAACTCAAACATCAATCTAGGTTTTTCTTTCTTTGTGTTAAGACATATGTTTGTCTCATTGAGTGTTGGGTCCATACTTCCTTGTATCATAAAATCCTTTACCAGTTCCACCAGATGGTTCCCCAGAAGGTTATAGAATTTTTGGTAAAAGAATGCTGTCATCCCATCTGGCCCTGGGGCCTTTTCCGGATTCATTGAGAAGAGGGCATCTTTGACCTACTCCTGTGTTACTACGCGCTCAAGGCGAGTGTTCATTTTAGGTGATACTCCAGGGGACAAATGGATCAGGGATGATTCCAAGTCATGGTTTGGGAGGGAGAGAAGAGGTCTTGGAAGTATTCGATTGCTATCACTTCCACTTTGAAATCCTTCTCCACCCAGACCCCATTTTGGTCAACCAGACCTGAGATGTGGTTCCTTGCACAACACTGTTTGATGGCGGCGTAAAAGAATTTGGTGTTTTGGTCCACTTCTTTCAGCCATAACGCCCAACATTTTTGCTACCATAAGGTTTCTTCATCCTTGATGGTTGGGCATAGTTGTTCTTTCAGTTGAACCACCTCTTCTCCGGACGTTATGTCATAGTTGTTCTTCATCCTTGATGATTGTGCTTCTTCAAGCCTTTGCTTCAGGTCATCTATGTTCTTGGATGAGTCTAGCCTTTCTCTTTATCTCCATATGGATATTGATATTCTGCATCTGAGATGCGATCTACGATCGACAGTTCTTGATCATCAGTTGAACCAATCCAACCCGTCTGGACTACCGTTACGAAGTTTCACTTAGTTATCCAACGCTTATCGAATGAAAAACAATGGAGCTTCTTTCCTTACTGCACGAGAAACTGGACCCAGATGGATCGGTGATCGGATACATAGAATTTCAGATATTCTATTTTGGTATGGGAAAATGCATTGTGCCATTTCTCATTACCCATTGCCCTATCCACCCTACACCGGATGGTATTTGAACCTCTTCTACCAAAGCATGACATACTATTTCTTTTGTGAGAGAAATCAATCATTCCACAATTCTCGTACATGAGGTAAAAGTCCAAAAAACTGCTTTCCGGGCGGATTACTCCGACCAATTTTTATGATTGCCAATGATTGCGTTGAAATCCCCGACCATTAGCCAGGGATCCGATCTGGATAAGCTTATTCTGCTGAGACGTTCACATACATTATTTCACAATCAAACTACAGGATCTCCGTAAACAAAAGATATAAAAACTTTATTACCATCAATAATAGCTATTACATCGATAATATTTTTTATTTGAAAATAAAACTTGAACATCAAATTCAGCTAGAGCCATCAGAGCGAGGCTCCCGCTACGCCCTGATGGGTCTACCGAGAAAATCATAATCTAAATAAGCTTCTTGTATGAACCTCCGACTTTGCTTTGTTTCCATAAAAAAAAGTAACCCCGGGAATAATGTCTTCCGTAATTCCTGCTATCACCAAACTACCAAGAAGCTTCCCGCTCCCTGGCAGTTCCAACTAACGAGCATCAAGCATCCTTCTCTGCTCTCTCCTTGACCACCAGATCCTTGGGTCCCTCAACATTTCCCCTTTTTGTAGGGTTCGTCTCTGAGACGATGACAGTCTTTTCTGTTTACCTTGAGTAGCCTTATCATATGATTTGGCTTCTCCAAAGTACATAACCAAGTGCTTCTTGATTGTTGATGCTCGGTACGGGCTTCCCCCAATCTTTTTCCTTGGTTTAAGTGCCTTGGAGATCCGAATGTCCAGCCTCCTAATGCTCCTTTTTTCCGGGCGCTTGTTACCACCAATGGGGATTTCCCTCATGGGAGAAATAATCTCCTTTGGGTTTATGCGGTCATCTGCGGCCACCTAAAACTGAGGAAGAACGGCATTTTCAGCAAGAGATGGGCCTCGAATGGAGGAGGAGCCTCTCATAATTTGCCTATTCTCTCTAATAGCCTCCTCTTCCGTTTCTTTGTACCAAGCCGGCCTTTTTGTTTCTCTATTCTTTTCCTTCCCAGTGCCCAATTCTGGATTCTTGATCCTTTCTAGGAAAATTTCTTGACGCGTGGTCCATTCTGATGGTTATTTCCATGACGCGGGTTATCGTCTCCTTTTGCTTCTTCGAACCTCAGGGCCCTCTTTGCTGGAGGGTGGTTGTGCATCCTGTTTGGTGGTGGGGCCATAGGTGCCTTTCCTCTCGAGTCTCTTTCGCCTTTTTTGGGCCTTTCAGGTTGATATTTTCTTAGTGGAGATACGGGCTTGAACCTCCTAGGTGAAGGAGGAGGTGGTGGTGCATCAGATTCCTGGTGAGGTGCCTCTCTCTTTTCCGGATAATGTCTTTCGTCATGAGTGTTTCGGTGACAATTCTCACAGAATTTGGCTAGCTTCTTGTAATCGAAGGTCATAGTGACAACGTCGCCATTTGCAAACTCTAAGTATTTCATGAAGATCAGGGGGTCATCAACCTCGAGTGATACCCTTATTTTAGCCTCGCCAACATCATAATGAAGGAGTTCCCCCATGGCATGGCCGATATCTATGATTGTCTATTCCACCCAATAGTGGGTTGGAATTCCCACAATCTGTACCCAAAACAGGATTGTTGAGGGGAAGTCAGGCCGGATACTTGGAACCCATCTTTCAAGGTTTGTCATCCATTGGTCGAAGTGGTAAGGCCGTTTTTTAAGAACCGATAAAATATCTTTCTACGAGTTCAATCGAAACATGAATCTACCTTGACACAAGGCCTTGAACACGCCCCTCACATTGCCAAATAGTTGGTAGGAGGATGATGAAAGTGTGGACCCTATGGCCTTGCATGGCCATATTCAATATCCTTCCCACAAGGGTTGTTTCAATCTTCTTAAGAACTGCGGAGTTGTCAAGCGCCCAAATTTTTATCGGGGCCAAATTTTTGGAAACCAACAATCCAGTAATCATCATTGGTATGAGTCTGAAGCCGGTTTGAACAAAAATAGAGCTTGGATTGGAATGAACCGAACACCAAGGGAGAGAGAAGATCAATTTCACTTCAAAAAAAACACCAAATTTTGGGAAGATTGGGTGATAGCACGCACAAGGTTTGATTTGGGTGGGTTGAGATTGTCTAATCGCCGATGATTTCTATTACACCCGGGATGTTGGATCTTCACTCGAGGAGGAGACCCGATTCAAATCGTAGGGGCTAAGGGAGGCGATTGACAGGAGGGGAGAGATGCGCACTTCCGATTACCGAGACGGAGGAGCCGATTAGCGAGACAGAGGAGCTGGTAAGAGATGGCGAAGGGGCCGCCTCTAGAAATCAGCTAAAAGCGATTAAATAGTAGAATGGGGAGTGGTTGCTCTCGATTTGAGAAATCGGAAAAAGCTTATGGGTTCGTGTGATTGAGTACGAGGATTTCGTCTTTCTTTTATAGGCTTTTCACATTGATTCCGGTGGCGAGATTAACTCCGATTCCCACCAATTAGTCGATTCCTTGGTGTCGATTAAGGGAAGTGATAGAGCTTTCCAAAACATCTCACGATCTTCCAATATTTGCGAGGTATGTCTTAAAATCCCACTTTCCATAAGTGATTCCGCCATTATCGCAGGCGAGTTGCTATATACGCACCTCACTCTCATTTGCAATCAGATCGATGAGAGGTGCGAGATTTTTATTTCAGAGCAAGACCGATTTCTGCCCAATCACCGGCGTGATCGGGGTAAGTGCAGTCGTGATCATCGTCCAGAGTATTCCACCGACATCTTTCTCATCGGAGCGAAATAATGCTCTTATGAGACTGAAAAATGGGCCATCCGTTACGGACAAGTTGATCCGTTATAGCCCATTTTTAAAAGTCCTATGAGAGAGAAAATTCCTCTTTTTCAATCCTGTTTTACATCTCATTGAAAAACAAAATTGCGTTTATATATCTAATATATTATTTTAGAAACAGTTTAAGAAAATTATTTTACCGTGATGTGTTATTAACAGAAATATCATGTTGACGTGTTATCACCACAGTAAATTTTAAGTAAATATATATAAACTTAACTTAATAGAATAATTACAATATATGTCATTGTTATTAATTTGATTAAAGAATCAATATATTTTATTAAACTAATCAAAAATGCTATTAAATTCATAATTTTTTTTAATTTACATATACAAAAATTAATATTAAAAATAACTTTAAATAATTTATATTTATTAATAAAAAATATTATATCATTTACAAATATTTTTTCCCATGTATGTACTGGATGTAAATCTACTTTATAGATAAACTAGTTGTTATTATTATTTTATATTTTATGATTATTGAGGGTGTTTTTGTGAACCATAAAACATAGATACAATCGTGTATATAAACTAATTTTTATTTATAATATAATTAATGTAAGAGTAATTGACAAAAATATCAGTGTTTTAGTATTTTTGTTCCAATTATAGTTTGATTAGTTTAAATTTTCAAAATTATTATAAATTTAATATTAAAATAGTTTAAAAGTTTTTCTTAATAAAAAAATTAAACTTTAAATTGAAAAACAAGCCAAATATAATATTTTATATATTTTTATAATTTATTTATGATAATTATGTATTTTTAGAAAATTATTTGTTCTATTTTAAGAATTTTAAATTTACATTGTTAAATTTGGAACAAAAAATTAAAATAATACTATTTTAAAATATTATTTTTAATGTAATATAGTGAAATAATTTTTAATATAAAACACAACATGCCTGGTAGTAAAAATGGCAAGCAGAGTGAAGACGATCACATTTTTTGTTCTTTCTTATGCATCGTAACTTACGAGATAAGACAACAAACTCCAAACCCAAATATGCTAAAGTATTCATAACATAATCTTATTTAAGAGATAAGACAACACTTAAAATCGACACAAACACACACACACTAGAATACGTGAGCGCTATATAAATATTTTAGAATATGCCTAGACGAATCTAGAGAAGGAGGAGGAGGAGAACTCACCAGAGGGAAAGTCGCAGTCGATAAGGAGGAGGAGGAGAAGAAGAAATAGAAGAAGAAAACGAAGAAAAAGAAGAAGAAGAAGAAGAAGAAGACGAAGAAGAAGAAGAAGAAGAAGAAGAGCAGGAGGAAGAGGAAGAAGAGGTCGAAAACTTCTCTGAAAATTTCTCAGATCGGCCGCAAAAGGAGAAGAAAAATTTTCAGATCTAAAAAATTTAGGGTTACCATTTATATAGGTAAGCCGATTTTCGGTTTAGGAAAACCGATCGGTTTGGTATTCCCGAACCGAACCGAAATGTAAACCGAATAAAATTAATTATTTAGCCGATCGGTTTAGCAGTTTAAATTAAATGAAAACCAAAACCGAAAATGTCGGTTCGGTCGGTTCGGGTTTTTCGGTTTTCACCGAAAACCCAGCGCTAATCGTAAGGATGCTTTTAGGAAAATTTATCTTTATTAAAAAATGTTAACTAAGCATTCCAAGTGCCGTGACTCCGTCCGTATCGACACGCACAAAAACTATATATAATACAGAACTTGATTTATACCCACGACAACATGCGTTAGAGAAAAATATTAGTAAATTATATTTTATTAGCAAATATAAATTAAATATTTATATAATTTTAATATTATTTTTGTATATATAAATTAAGAAAGAAAAAAAATATTTTTATAAATTTAATAGTATTTTTGGTTAGTTTAATAAAATATATTAATACTCTAACCAAATTAATAAAAATGACATATATTATAATTATTCGAATAACTTAAGCTTATTTATATATTTATTTGAAATTTACTGTAATGATGAAACGTAAGCATGATATTTCTGTTAATAACACGTGAGAGTAAAATTATTTTTTTTTAAATTGTTTCTCAAATAATATATTAGAGATTAGGTAATAACTTAAATCTATTTATTTATTTAAAATTATTTATAAATTAACATATTAAAAATTTTAAAAAATAAAAATTATTGTTTTTGTAAATGTAATACTGTTTTTTGGTTAGTTGAATAAAATATATTGATTCTCTAACCAAATTAATATCAATGGCATGTATTGTAATTATTCTAGTAACTTAAACCCCTTTATATATTTAATCTGAAACTCGTTGTGGTGTTGATGGTAAAGTTATTTTGTTAAAAAGTTTATGATCAATTGATATATTAGAGATATTAGTGTCGTACAGATCAGATCTTGAAAACCCGACGAACTATTCATTTCTCACGTTAGGGTTTTGATTTGTCCAATTTATTATATATGTTTCTCCTACAAAAATTTTTTTTCTCATTAAGATATTCATTAACCTTAATTAGTGATATGAGTCCAAAACTAATTAATTTGGTCATATATCTATACACAATCTTAATCCATTAACACTTATTTAATAATAATAAATATCGTATCTATAACATTATTATTATATCTACTTCTTATAAAATTTCTGAAACGTAATATTGATTTAATCTAAATTAAATCTAATCTAATTTATTTAGATGTGTGATCCTATAGGAGCAGATAATATTAGCAATGGGGTTTTACATTCGTATGTACATAACTTCCCACGGATATAATTTTTAATGCATGCATTTACGTACTTAGCTTCTATGTATCCCTCCAAAAAATGAAGCGTAGTGTGACTTGAAGATTTGAATTTGATGAAAGTATAAAGTCTAAAGAAAAAAGATTTCAGTTTCAAAATTAAGACTGAATTAAGTATACATTAGATATGATAAGAAACAATGCACATTTACGTACATCATCATTCTTTCTTGATTCATCAATATGTCTAATCTAATAACTAATTAGGACTTAGGTTGGTATTGCCAGGATATGCATATGGTTGCTGTGGAGGTTAGTTTAAATCTCTGTTAATTGTTGCAGACACAAGTTGAAACCGTAAGAAGAATGATTGACTAGAGTAAGTGAAAGACTCTGTCAAAGGGAGAAGGTTTCAGCTGAAGTTTAAAAAAATGTCAACGTATTCTTTTGTCTGCAACAATCTCCTCAGAATCAGTGCAAGATGCGAATTGTCTCATGTACTTCACAGTAGACAAGACAGGAAAATGCTGTAGAGGAAACAAACTGCAGGATTGCTTTCACGAGTTGCAGGAGAATTTAAGAAGAAAGAAGAAAATTGTTTTCTTCTTACGTTTTTTCAAGGCAACCTTTGCATATGTGTAAACCTCTGTGTTCTCTAGTACATAAAGAGAAAGAGAGAGACTAATATGGGTGTGAGAGTAAGAGCAAGAATCTAAGGAAATAGAGAGATAAAACAGTAAAAGAACATCACTATAAACGAGTGGTTTTTTGCTCGAGTTTCAGCAAAAGTTTAGTGAATGCCCCGGAAGATTTTCCGGCGAGACGTAGGACCTGGCAAAAGGTCTGAACTCGTAAATCTGTGTGTGCTATCTTTACTTTCTAAATCTCTAAAACCAAGTCACTAAAACCTTTATTCATTCATCTCAACATAAGCCAAGTTTCCAAACTTTACTAAACACAATTGCAGTCTGAAGTTCTTTCATAGATCAGTCAAAAAGCATAGTTTAGTAAGTACATTTTCTCAACAAATTGGTATCAGAGCTCCAGGACAGTGAGTGAAACACTTTGAATACTGAAACAAGGATGTCTTCAGCAAGGATCGAAGTGGAAAAGTTTGATGGAAAGGGGGACTACATGCTCTGGAAGGAAAAGCTGCTTGCTCACATTGAAATTCTGGGCTTGGCAGAAGGCTTAGAAGAGGTTGAGGTTTTTGAAACAGAAGGTTCAACGGGTGAAACAGGAGAAGGTACTTCACAGACTCAAGAAGAAGTCTCATCAGAGAAAACTCTAGGAGAAAAGAGAAGAAAAGTCAGGTCAACCATCATCTTGAGTGTTGGAGACAATGTTCTCAGGAAAATCATCAAAGAAAAGACTGCAGCTTCAATGTTAAAGGTATTAGATAAACTATTCTTGGCTCAATCATTACCAAATAGGATTTATCTAAAACAGAAGCTTTACAGTTATAAGATGAATGAATCTATGTCTATAGAGGAGAACATTAATGACTTTCTGAGGTTGATTGCTGATTTAGAGCATGTTAAGGTCTCTGTTTCTGATGAAGATCAAGCGATTATCATGCTCATGTCTCTGCCTAAGGCTTACAACCAGCTCAAAGACACACTGAAATACGGGAAAACAACCTTATCATTAGATGAGATTGTTGTAGCAGTAAGGTCTAAGGAACTTGAGCTAGGTGAGAATGGAAAATAGTCTAAGAATGTATCTGAAGGACTGTATGTCCAGGAAAGAGGCAGAACTATTAAAAGAGAGAAGTCAGCTGACAAAGGAAAACAAAAATCTAGATCAAAGTCAAAAACAAAAAGGACTTGTTGGATATGTGGCAAAGAAGGCCATTTCAAGAAACAATGTTCGCTGTGGAAAGAAAGAAATGGATCAACATCAAAGGACAACTCAGAAAGAGGAGAATCGTGAAATGTCACAAGACAGATATATGATGCTGCAGCTCTCATGATCTCAAAGGCTATGTTGTCCTTAGATGATGAGTTGAAAGAGAAGTGGATATTTGATACAGGTTGTTCTTTTCACATGTCTCCAAGGAAAGAATGGTTTCTAGACATGAGAGAAACAAATTCTAGAAAAGTAAGGATGGCGAATGATACATATTCTTCAGTTCAAGGGATCGGAAGTATAAGAATCAAGAATGATGACAACACAACTATACTTCTTACTAATGTGAGATATGTTCCAGAAATGACAAAGAATCTAATCTCATTTGGCACTCTGGAAAATCAGGGATGTTGGTTCCAATCAAGAGAAGGTACTATGAAGATCTTGAAAGGCTGCAGAACACTACTTAAAGGAGAAAAAACAGACACTTTGTATATTCTAAAGGGGTGTGTTCTACCTGGTGAAGCCAACATTTCAGTAAATGTCAGGGATGAAACTCGCTTATGGCACAGGAGATTAGGTCACATAAGTGATAAAGGGATGAAGACCTTACTCAGCAAAGGATATCTCGACAAAGCAAAGGTATCAGATCTTGATTTCTGTGAAGACTGTCTCTATGGTAAATCTCACAGGGTCAGCTTTGGAGTTGGTAAATCTCACAGGGTCAGCTTTGGAGTTGGTAAACACACAACAAAGGAAAAGCTCAGTTACATCCATCCAGACTTATGGGGATCTCCAAACATCCCCTTGTCTCTCGGAAGATGCCAATAGTTCATTTTCTTTATTGATGATTTCACAAGGAAAACATGGATCTACTTCCTAAGAAGAAAAGATGAAGCTTTTGCAAGCTTTGTTGAATGGAAAAAGTTAACTGAGAATCAGTCAGATAAGAAGGTGAAGACTCTAAGGACAGATAATGGTCTCGAATTCTGCAATAAAGAATTCGATGAATTCTACAAAACAGAAGGCATTTCAAGACATAAAACCTGTGGATATACTCCACAACAGAACGGAACTACAGAAAGAATGAACAAATCTATTCTTGATAAGGTGAGGTGCCTTTTAAATGAATCAGGATTGCCAAAGTGCTTCTGGGCAGAAGCTGCAGCCACGGCAGTGCATCAGATCAACATATCACCTTCATCAGCTATAGAACAGAACATTCCTGAAGAGCTATGGTCTAGTTCAAAACCAAGGTATGAAGACTTGAGAGTTTTTGGGTCAGTAGCTTTCATTCACAGTAATCAGGGGAAATTGAATCCAAGGGCAATGAAAGGAGTGTTTATAGGCTACCCGAGTGGTGTAAAAGGATACAAATTTTGGTTGGTAGAAGAGAAGAAGTGTGTAATAACACGGGATGCCACCTTTAGAGAGGATCAAGTGTACAAACAGCTGAATCAAATCACAGAAGAAACATCAGAGGTACCAAACTCTATCTCTCCCTTTACTTATGATCTAAATATTGGAAATACAGGAATTTCAGATAAAATATATCAAAGTGAAGTTAGTCAAAACAGAAACGAGAATGATAGTGAAGATGATTCAGACATCGAACAGAAAGGTGTTGAGGATGATCTTGATAATTATCAGTTAGCAAGAGATAGAGAGAGAAGGATCACCAAGAGACCTTTAAGATTTGATGAATCAAATCTTGTTGAATATCATGAAGATGATATAATCGGGTTTGTACTAATGGTCAGTGAGGATGGAGGTTTTCCTGAACCAAGAAGTTATGATGAAGCCAAAAGAGATAAGGATTGGAAATTGTGGAAGAAAGCCATGGATGAAGAGATGTACTCATTACATCAGAATCAAACGTATACACTGGTTAAAAGACCTGCAAACAGCAAAGTCATTGGGTGCAAATGGATATACAAGAGGAAATCAGGAATTTCAGGAGTGGAATTGCCAAGATTCAAAGCTAGACTTGTAGCCAAGGGGTATCTACAGAAAGAAGGCGTGGATTACCAAGAGATCTTCTCTCCAGTTGTCAAACATGTGTCCATACGACTACTATTATCTTATGTAGTAAATTTGGACTTATAATTGGAGCAACTGGATGTGAAGACATCCTTTTTGCACGGAAACTTGGAAGAACACATTCTGATGGAACAACCTGAAGGATACTCAGTGAAAACAGATTCAGAGGATGAAGTATGTCTGCTAAGGAAGTCTTTATATGGACTCAAACAAGCCCCAAGACAGTGGAATCAAAGGTTTGACACGTTCATGAAAACTGCAGGTTATGTGAGGAGCAGATATGATAACTGTATATACTTTCAGAAGCTCATAGATAACTCCTACATATATCTACTTCTCTATGTTGATGACATGCTCATAGCTGCAAAAGATAAGGGCAAATCAAAGAACTGAAGGATCAACTGAAGGCTGAATTCGACATGAAGGATTTGGGTGAAGCCAAGAAAATCTTTGGAATGGAAATCTGGAGGGACATGAGAAATGGAAAGCTGGAAATCTCTCAGGAAGATTATCTGAATAAGGTACTGCAGTTGTATGGTATGGAACATGCTAAAGAGGTACAGACTCCTCTTGGAATTCACTTCAGGCTTAAAGCAGCAACTGAGACTGAATTGCTTGATCAAGCAGATTACATGAAGTCAGTTCCATACTCAAACGCTGTAGGGAGCATTATGTATTCAATGATTGGGACAAGACCAGATTTAGCACACCCTATGTGTGTCATCAGTAGGTACATGGGCAAGCCTACTAAAGATCATTGGACTGCTGTTAAGTGGGTTCTTCGATACATCAAAGCAACCTCAAACTACAGATTGTGTTATAAGAGATAGGATGATCTTGAAGTAAGGGGATTTTGTGATTCTGATTACGTTACAGACCTCGATAAGAGGAGATCAGTCATTGGTTTTGTGTTTACTGCAGCAGGAAATGCCATTAGCTGGAAATCAAGGTTGCAGAAAGTTATGGCTCTTTCTACAACAGAATCTGAGTATATGGCATTGACAGAAGCAGTTAAAGAGGGTGTCTGGTTGAAGGGCTTAGCAGGTGAATTGGGTTTTGTGCAAGAACAAGTGGAAATTATGAGTGATTCACAAAGTGCAATCTCTTTGTCTAAACACTCTTTCCATCATGAGAGGACTAAGCACATTGATGTGCGATTACATTTCATAAGGGACAAGATTGCATAGGGTGAAATCAAGATCTTAAAGATATCAACACAAAAAAATCCAGCTGATATCTTTACTAAGACAGTTCCAGTGAGTAAAATCCATAAGGCTTTGGAGTTACTCAGAAACTCTAGGAGATAGAGAAACAAAAGAAATCCGGAAAAGGGGGAAACATCTAAACAAGGAAGAAGTCACTGATGATGAGGATATTAAACTAAGGTGAAGTTTTGTGGAGGTTAGTTTAAATCTCTGTTAATTGTTGTAGACACAAGTTGAAACCGTAAGAAGAATGATTGACTAGAGTAAGTGAAAGACTCTGTCAAAGGGAGAAGGTTTCAGCTGAAGTTTAAAAGAATGTCAACGTATTCTTTTGTCTACAACAATCTCCTCAGAATCAGTGCAAGATGCGAATTGTCTCATGTACTTCACAGTAGACAAGACAGGAAAATGCTGCAGAGGAAACAAACTGCAGGATTGCTTTCACGAGTTGCAGGAGAATTTAAGAAGAAAGAAGAAAATTGTTTTCTTCTTCTTACGTTTTTTCAAGGCAACCTTTGCATATGTGTAAACCTCTCTGTTCTCTAGTATATAAAGAGAAAGAGAGAGACTAATATGGGTGTGAGAGTAAGAGCAAGAGTCTAAGGAAGTAGAGAGATAAAACAATAAAAGAACATCACTGTAAACGAGTGGTTTTTTGCTCGAGTTTCAGCAAAAGTTTAGTGAATCCCCCGGAAGATTTTCCGGCGAGACGTAGGACCTTGCAAAAGGTCTGAACTCGTAAATCTGTGTGTGCTATCTTTACTTTCTAAATCTCTAAAACCAAGTCACTAAAACCTTTATTCATTCATCCCAACATAAGCCAAGTTTCCAAACTTTACAAAACACATTTGCAGTCTGAAGTTCTTTCATAGATCAGTCTAAAAGCATAGTTTAGTAAGTACCTTTTCTCAACAGTTGCCATTGATAGAGCTTCTTCTCAGGTTCGTAAAAAACTCCATCTTTTCTAATCACGTAACGACAGACATAATTACGGCCAGATATAGCCGAAGTGTCTGGGTTAATTTTGACATGAAAATTAACAAACCCAAGAGTCGACCGAATATGACACTCTATAGATGTGAACTTGAATCTACCATTGTATTCAAAATCAACCAGAACAGATCGGTCTCCTGGTTTTGTTTTGCTCCAATTCGTGGGATCGTTATTAGTGCATACAAAGCCAGCGTTTCCGTTCGGGAGACCATACAGTTCGTTGGAGACGAAAACGTGTGTGACAGTGCTTGGTCGTATGCCAAACTCTGATTTAGGGCTTTGCTTTGGGTACGGCTGTAAAGATAAGACAACGACTGAGAAGATTTGCAGCAGGACTAAGAAGAGGAGACCATTTGTATCTATGGTTTTGGGATTCATGTTTTGAGTTATGTGATCTCAATACTTTGACGATTGATTTTTCTTTTATTCTTCAATATATTTTATATAGTGCTTATGCTTTCAGTTTTTTAATAGTTACTAATTAAACATGAAACGGTCTCCTTTATTACTTAAGTTTTATATCCAATTGTTTCCAAAACTTTTCAATTTATAAGTTATTAAAAATTGATATTACTCAATGATATGCCTTTTCTTTTTCTTTTAATTAATGACTGCTATCAAAGACTGTCCTCAAAACCAAATAAAGGAAAAGCATCAAGTAGAATTGGTCGCGGAATGGAAGTACAATGAATTATGTTAAAGAAACGTAAGGAAAATCCTTTATTCACGAATCGATGTTCAATAGAAACATAAATTCGTTCTCACCTTTCAGAGAATCACAATTAGAACGATTGCTCTGATCAGAATGAGATCGTAGCCAACAGAAATTCAAGAAAGAGATTACAATTTTTCGGATAAAGATATGAGAATATTGTTGATGTATTGATGACTTAGTTGAGAAACTATTACACAAATAGTTGAGACAACTACTACATCATGATGTGTTACATATATCGTGTCACAACCACAAAGACTTGATGTGAAAAGTGTTATGATATTGAGTTGGGCTTGAGCTCTACAACTCAGTCATCAAGAGAGAGATTGTTAGTGTTATGATGACTGATGTGTTGAGCTGTTGGAACAAATCATAACATATGATGACTTAGATGCTGAAAGATGAGATGGAGTATGATATGCCAGTCTTGATACAACAGATACTGAGATAGTGTTTGATGTTGTGGTTGATGCGATGCTATCAAGCCAAAATATAGATTAACCACAAAGTTGATCAAGACATTTGACACATGAGATAGATATTGAGATAATGTTTGATGTGGTGGTTGATACAATGTTATCAAGACAGAATGTAGATTAACAACAAGGTTGATCTAGACATTTGACAGATGAGATAGATATTGAGATAGTGTTTGATGCGGTGGTTGATGTTATCAAGACAAAATGTAGATTAACCACATGCTTGATCTAGACATTAGACATATGAGATAGAGTGTTCTGATACAATAAGGTTGAGGCAATACTTGATAAAGTAGCTGATACAATCATCAACATAGAACTTTTGTATGATAGATGATTGCAATGAGATAGTCTTCAACTTAAAGCAGAGGATGTATCAAAGAAGTCTTTCAGAGTGTAGAGTCTCTGGTTGGATACAACAGAGGGTGCATCAGATAAAAGAGGTATCAGAGAAGTCTTTCGGAGTATAGAGTCTTTAGTTGGATACAACAAAAGGATGCATCAGACAAGGTGTTGAGATTTGATCAAACGGGATATTAGGAAGCAAAAATTTGATGTGGCATTATTGTTGACGTGGCAAAAGGTTTGTAAAGCTGAAAAGAGTTATTAGGATTTCAAATATCCAACACAACATACTGAGCATTGACTTGATGACATTAGAGGATGCATCAGAGAACATAACAGGAAGCAAATACTTGATGTGGCGCAATTGCTGATGTGGAAAGTGGCTTGCTGAGCTGTTATGAGGTTGTAGGAGAATCGTATATTCTCTACAATAGATTTGGCAAGTAGATAAACTTGGAAGACAAGTTGTATCTATTGAATATGAAAAATCAATTATTCCATATTTAGATTTGGAAAGTAGATAAACTTGGAAAACAAGTTGTATCTACCAAATCTCGTGAGAACCCTATGTGCTAGGGTTAGAGGAGATTTATAAATACAAAGTGGCTGTCTCATGAAGACTTACGGCTGCCGAGGGTATTGTTGAAAGGTGTAGACATGTGTCTTGCGTCGTCCCATCAGACAGACTAACAGGATGGGAAATTTGTCAGTGCTGTTGATGGTCTTTCTGTGGAATCTGTAGCCATTGAAGATGGTGTTACACCAGTGCAGCTGGGTGGTAGTCAAACATGATGTGTCTGATACTGTTGCCACAAACCACGTAGAAAAGAATGGTAGGCTTGTTTATGTTGTACCATATGCAATTGTAATTGCTTTCTTGTTCTAGTGGATTTGTTTCTGGACTAGATCTCGGGGATGTAGGTTGGAAAACCGAACCTCGTGAAAACTCTCTGTGTCTATTTTATTTTGTGCATCTGGTTATCGTTATCATTGCTCAAACATCGATATAGCTTAAATCTCAAACTTACAAATGTCTTTTTCTCCTTTTATGCTTTGTTTTCCGCTTTTAGCTGGCCAACTTAATCTACCGTCTTTTACAATTTCAATCCTTCACTTGCTGACTTGTCCACTGATTGATTGCCATGTATATAAGTCGTCAACTTGTAAGTTTGCTATAACAAATCTTCCCTGTTTAGACAACCTTGACCTCAAGGTTGAAAGGATGGAAATTTGTTCTGTAAATCAAACATAAATTCCCAAGTAGCTTCTTCCACACTTTCATTTTTCCATTTTACCAACACCTTTGTTGCAACTTTGCCTTATCGATTTACCATTTTTCTTTGCAAAATACTTTCTCGCTCTTTGACAAAGACATATTGCACAATTGATGGCAATTCATTCGCAACCCGAACATTACACACCAGCAATTTAAGCTGAGAAACGTGAAAAACAGGATGGATTAATGTTGATATAGGTAACTGAAGCTTGTAAGCCACTGCTCCACATTTTCCACAATTTGAAAAGGTCCATAGTATTTGGGAGCAAATTTCTGGTTTGCACGATTTGTCACTAAATTTTGCCTGTAAGGTTGCAATTTGACATAAACATAAGCACCAATATTAAAGCTTCGATCAGTTCTATGTTTATTTGCAGCATGTTGCATGCGGTGTTGAGCTCTAAGTAGATGAAACTTAAGAACCAGGAGCATGTTTTCTCTATCTTGAAGACATTTTGCCACCACTACTACCCTTGGATTCACCCGGCAAATAAGGAAGATGTTGAGGAGGAGACTGTCCATAAACAAGCTCATAAAGAGTCATTTGAGTGGCAGTATGAAATTTTTGATGTTATACCAAAATTCTGCTAATGATATCCATTTACTCCAAAGGTGAGGACGATCACTGCACATACACCTCAAATATGTCTCCAAACACCTGTTAACGATCTCTGTTTGACCATCACTTTGAGGATGATATGCTGTTAACAAATTAAGAAAAATTCCCTAAAATGTAAATAGTTCTTGCCAAAATTCACTCAATAAAGCTACATCTCTATCACTAAAAATCAAGTTTGGAAACTCATGCAACTTGAAGACATTATCCAAGAATAATTGAACCACTGATACAACAATATAAAGGTGAAAATGAGTAATGAAATGAGATGCTTTCATCACACAAGAAAATAGCGAATTTGTGACCACACAAGGTAGTCACAAGATAGTCGCAAAATTCCAATATTAAAATTAGATTTTTGAATTAAATTTTGATTTAATAACAATTTAACATATAAATAGTAATGGAATTTATGTAATAATAAGAGTTTTTGAAATTTGTAAAATTATATAATAAAAACAAAAATATACGAGTAAAAATAGGTTTAGTGGGATTAATTTTTGTTAGTTCGGAAGTGAACCATGTAAACAAAAGAAATTAAATCTGGATTTTGTTTTTATCAAAAGGCATAAGAAAATATAAAATGAAAACAAAATCCAATTGCCTCCCACACCACAAACATCCTCCAATCAGCGAACGCGAACCGAGAAACAGACGAGACGCCATAGCCAAATCCCTCGCGCCTTCTCTTCATTTCCCTCTTTGTAATATAGAAATATGTAGTTCGTTTAATCGGCAATGAAAAACAGATTCGATGTTCGATAAAACACAAAATCTGACTTACTGGCAAATATCCTTAAAATTGAAGAAAAGGATTCAGCTGAAAGTAAGTGAAAAACCAGAGAAATTACAGGAAGAAGAAAACAAGAAGAATGAAGATTTTCGAATGAATCTGCTGCAGGGATCCTCCCCTCTGTTTTAGCGTAACAAACTGATACCCGCGTCCTTCTCTCTCCAAATCCCAGCCGTCCCTCTTTCTTTTATCTTAGCCGTCCACGTGTACTCTTATATAAGTAAAGATTAATTTTCGTATCTTCCTGTAACAAAACTCCCTGTCCGAAAGAACCTTGTCCTCAAGGTTCGAACTGAGGAAATCGCTCGCGCAAATCATCTAAGTATTCCCAAGTAGCCTCCTCCTCTGGTTCATGTGCCCACTTAACCAAAACCTTGGTAGCTGCCTGACCCTGGCGATTCACCATTTTACGTTGGAGGACACTTTCCGGAGTCTTACTCAACACATCCTCTGCCATTGGTGGAAGTTTAGAGGATACCGATGCGTTACCAATAACCAGCTTCAGCTGAGAGACATGGAAGACAGGATGTATAAGGGACCCCGCTGGAAGCTCTAATTTGTAGGCAACTTTACCACATTTATCCACAATCTTATAGGGACCAAAATATTTAGGAGCAAGCTTCGGATGCTGTCGTTGAACCACAGATTGTTGGCGATATGGTTGTAGCTTGACATACACCATAGCTCCAATGGAAAAATTCCGATCAGTACGCTTTTTATTCGCCTGTTGTTGCATTCGATGTTGAGCTCGAAGGAGATGGAACTTGAGGATTAAAATCATATTCTCCCGGTCTTGCAAACATCGAGCTACCACAGCAACTTTCGACTCTCCGGGTAAATACGGTAAATGGATTGGAGGAGCTTGACCATAAACCACTTCGTAAGGAGTCATGTGTGTTGATGAGTGATAAGTAGTGTTATACCAGAATTCTGCCAAAGGGAGCCACTTTTTCCACAAGAATGGCCTGTCACTGCACATACACCGGAGGTAAGTTTCTAAACATCGATTAACCACCTCTGTCTGTCCATCACTTTGAGGGTGGTAAGCTGTTGATAGATTCAATGCGACCCCTTGCAAACTAAATAGTTCCTGCCAGAACTCACTGAGAAAAATCGTATCACGATCACTGGTTATTGACTGAGGAAGACCGTGAAGTTTGAAGACATTATCCAGAAACATTTGCGCGACAGAGGCTGCAGAATAAGGATGGCTCAAGGCCATGAAATGTGCAGCTTTACTCAACCTGTCGACCACAACAAAGATCACTGTTTTGCCATAGGAAGGAGGTAATCCCTCGATGAAATCCATAGATATATCAGTCCATATTGAATCGGGAATTGGCAGAGGTTGTAGCAATCCCGGAGAAGCTGTTGTATCATACTTACATTGCTGACATACACTGCAACTTCTGATATAGGCTTGTATCTCCTTGGACATTCCTTTCCAATAGAAAATACTCTTAATCCGTTGATGAGTTGCATCTCTACCTGAGTGTCCTCCCATTCCAGAACAATGCATCCATTCTAATATTTTTCCCTTGATGACAGCATCATTAGGAACCACAATCTTACTCTTGCGTCGCAGAATATTCTGTGACCAACTGTAATGTTTCTTAGAATGAGGATTCGCTTGCAACTCCGCAATGATTGTCTTAAGATGCTCCTCAGTTTGGTAATGTGCTTGAATTTCCTTAAGAAGATCACACTCCAAAACGGACATAGCCATATGCAACACTTCAGTTCCTTCCACCCGTGATAGTGCATCTGCCACCAAATTTTCCTTCCCCTTTTTATACTGAATCTCATAGTCGAACTCAAGCAGTTTAGGGAGCCACTGTTGTTGAATAGGTGTGTTGAGACGCTGTTCCAACAAATACTTTAAACTCCTTTGATCAGTCTTGATAACGAAATGTCCCATCAACAAATAGTGTCGCCACTTTTGCACTGCAAAGACCACGGCAAGCAACTCTTTTTCATAAATAGAAAGGTGTAGTTGCTTACCATTGAGATGACGACTGATGTATGCTAAAGGGTGACCCTCCTGCATTAGTACGGCACCAATACCCTGCCCACACGCATCTGTTTCTACCACGAAAGGTTTATCAAACCTTGGTAGAGCTAGCACGGGTGTTGAACAGAGAGCTTCCTTCAGCTCCTCGAAAGCTACCTGAGCTTCAGGCGACCACAGAAATGAGTCTTTCTTAGTTAAAGCTGTTAAAGGGCGAGCTATCAAACCGAAATTGCGCACAAACCGCCTGTAATATCCAGCTAGGCCCAGAAATCCCCGTAACTGCTTTAGTGTTTGAGGTTGTGGCCAGTTTTTGACTGCTGAAATCTTGCTTGGATCTGTAGATACCCCCCGAGCTTCGATAAAATGACCCAAGTACTCAACGCGTTCAGTGGCAAAGACGCACTTGCTCTGTTTCGCGTATAAGCTATTTTGCCTCATAACTTCAAATACAGCCTTTAAGTGCGCTAAATGAGCTTCCAACGAAGAGCTGTATACCAGAATGTCATCAAAGAAAATAAGTACTGACCTTCGTAACATTGGTTTAAACACGGCATTCATCAAACTCTGAAATGTAGCCGGGGCATTTGTGAGACCGAAAGGCATGACTAGATACTCGTAGTGCCCACTGTGAGTTTTAAAGGCTGTCTTGTGCACATCTTCTTTAGCCATGCGTACTTGATGGTATCCTGCCCTCAAATCGATCTTAGAATAAATTGTAGAACCACCCAATTCATCCATAAGATCTTCGATCAAGGGAATTGGAAATCGGTCTTTCACCGTGAGGTTGTTGAGACTTCGATAGTCCACACATAAACGCCAAGACCCGTCTTTCTTTTTCACTAAAACCACCGGAGATGCATAAGGGCTGGAGCTTATTTGAATCGTTCCTGCATTCAACATTTCTTGTACCATCTTATCGATCTCATTCTTTTGATAGATGGCGTACCTATAAGGACGTTGGTTTACTGGATTTGAACCCTCTAATAAAGGGATCCTGTGATCGTGGTGTTGTCTCGATGGTGGTAGTGTGTTTGGTTCTGCAAAGATGTCCCTAAACTCCACCAAAAGATCCTCAATATCATGTTGCCAACCGGATTTCGTAGTCTCTGTTTCCATAACATGTAAGGAAGCAGACTCTGTGGAGCTCGACTCTTGTACACATATCATTGCCAACTGTGAATATTCTTCCTTTAACTTATTCATTTTGTTGGCCTTCACTTCCCGAACTGACCCGTGTTTAATACCATGTAATAGCACCTTCTTACTTCCCAGTTTAAATCTCATCTCGAGTTTTCTGAAATCCCATGTAATTGGTCCTAATGTTTCCAGCCATTGTATCCCTAGGACCATATCACAACACCCCAACGGAATTACCATCAAATCTGCTTTGAAAGGAACCCCCTGGAAGCTCCATTGAAACTGATCAACCTTTGCTACTACCTCGAGTTTACTTCCATCTGCCACCGACACTCGCGTCTGCCCTGCAGGTTTAAGCTCACAACCCAATTGAACAGCTACTCCTCTGTCGATGAAATTGTGTGTTGATCCTGAATCGATTAATATGAATAAACTTCTCTTCTCGTGTATTCCCCTAACACGCATCGTTTGATACCCTGAAATGCCTGCCACTGCATTGACAGAAATCTGAGCAATATCAAGTTCTTCCTCCTCTGTGATGTCCTGAGCTACATCCGTAATTGTGTCTTCTTCTTCCTCCATTGTCTCTATCATAAACAATTGAGTTTTCTTATGCTTCAAGTAATGTCCAGGTGTGTACTTCTCATCACAGAAGTAGCACAACCCCTTGGCTCTCCTATCATTCATTTCTTCATTTGTCAGCATCTTCCTCTGCGTATTACTGGTTCCTTTTCCCTTATCAGCTGCTACTGGTGTTATAGCGCGTGTGTCTTCATCTTTTCTGTAAGGGAGTATACCTTTGCTTCCCAACATTTTTCCGGTTCCCCATGGTTGCACATTACTGGATTTTGGATGCGCTTTCTCGTAGAGTCGACCCAACATGAGGCACTGACGAATGGACTGAGGTTGGAACATTCGCACGTGCATCTGTGTGTCGTTTCTCAGACCAGCAAGGTACGCACTGACCAAATAATCCTCCGGTAAGTTAACTCGTGTTCTGATGAGCTCGAATTTACTGTGATATTCCATTATTCCCGATGTTTCTTGCAATCGTTTTAATTCTGCAATAGGATCGTCCAAAATCTCCTCGAATCTTTCCTTAATCCAAATCTTATAAGATGCCCAATCATGAACAATATGCTGACCCACATCTGACTGAATAATCGATTGGTGCCATGTAGCTGCTACATCATCAAAGTGTATTGACGCAATCCCCACTTTAAGATCGTCGGGTGTTCGATCAATTTCAAAAAATTGCTCTACCTTAAACAGCCATTCCTTGATTTTTTCTCCATTAAACCTGGGAAAATCCAGCTTCGCTAATCTAGTAATTCCGGAGTAAGTCGGATTACCATTTTGGCGATATGCTCTGTTCCCCTCCGACGTCATACCCACGGTGATCGGTGTGACTGCAGCACCGGCTCGTCCCGCATAAGGATCATCGCTGGAAGAAGCGACTCCTTTACTGGAAATAAGCCTGATAGCTTCAAACATCTCAGCAATGCTTTTGTCCATCTTCGCCTCCAACGCCTCTAGTTTCGAACCCAGTACCTCCTCTATTTCCTTGGATGCCTTCTCCTTAGCCAATGTTTGGGCTCGTGTTTCCGCCATTGTTACCGAGGTCGTCTGGAGCTCTGATACCTTTAATATAGAAATATGTAGTTCGTTTAATCGGCAATGAAAAACAGATTCGATGTTCGATAAAACACAAAATCTGACTTACTGGCAAATATCCTTAAAATTGAAGAAAAGGATTCAGCTGAAAGTAAGTGAAAAACCAGAGAAATTACAGGAAGAAGAAAACAAGAAGAATGAAGATTTTCGAATGAATCTGCTGCAGGGATCCTCCCCTCTGTTTTAGCGTAACAAACTGATACCCGCGTCCTTCTCTCTCCAAATCCCAGCCGTCCCTCTTTCTTTTATCTTAGCCGTCCACGTGTACTCTTATATAAGTAAAGATTAATTTTCGTATCTTCCTGTAACACTTTGAAATGACTCTGAAGGCTTCACCAGTTACCGGATTATTTCTTCCTCTTCGGCCTACGATTTCTAATCGCCCTTGTACCCTCAGGGTACTTCCCCTCAGACCATCCTTCTTCGGAAACTCCGGTGCGTCATGGGCCTTCTCTAATCGCCTCATTCTTTTTTCTTTTTTTGCTTTCTCGTCATTTTATTTGCTTACGCGTTGTTTGATTGCTATCTAGATTAGTTCTGAAAAGTGTGAAATTTAGTGTTCAAAGAATGATCCAAGTAAAATTCGAAGTCATGGGTATTGATCGTGGGTGCTGTATAGGATGTTGTTCATTGGTTTTATTATTTTTCCTCAATAAAACTCATCACCTAAAGAAGAGGTAACTAGGGTTTCTCAGGCTTCATTAAAATACTCTTTAGGGTCTCGACGACTCATTGTCTCGACGATTTATGGTCTCATCCTCACTCAGTATCTAATAACTTCAGTATGCTTCGACTGTTTCACATATCTAGATTTTAGTTCTTTTGGTTGCAAGTGTTAGCCTTCCTGCGCATCTGTAATTATGTTGTTCAATGAATTTTGCTATGCTCAGTGTTAGATTCAAAAGTATTATTGGTTTTACTACTAAAGGTGGCGCCCTGAGAGTGAACGAGCTGAGATTAGCTTGTGCAAATAGACTAAAATGCAATGGTCATGGTGTGGGTGGCATTGGTGCTAGCATGAATCTTTTCGAACGATTTTCTAGAGTTGTTAAGGTACTTGCATCCTCGCTGATTCTAGATCTGACAGTCGACTGTATTTCTTTCCTTCATACTTTGGTTTATTAATCAGATCTGTGTTTCTTTTCATATAAATAAACGAAGTCATATGCAAATGCACTTATAAGCTCCTTTGAAGACCCGGAGAAAATTTTGGAGCAAACTGTCATTGAAATGAACAGTGATTTGACAAAGATGCGTCAAGCTACTGCACAGGTACGTTTCTTGTTCTTGGACAAACTTTATACATGTCCCTTTGTGATTGTTTTTCTTTGTTAGCTTTATACCGAACATTCCTTGCCCTATTCCTAAGAGTTCATATTGGAGATTAGCTAATTTCTGTATTGTTAACGTGTCTGAAGGTTTTAGCATCACAAAAGCAGTTGGAGAACAAATATAAAGCTTCACAACAATCTTCTGATGATTGGTATGTTTGTTTTGCCTGGATCCTTGCGTTCTTACTTGGATTCTTCATTTAGCTGATAATTCATACATGCTACCTGCTTGAATAGGTACAAAAGGGCACAACTTGCTCTTGCAAAAGGCGATGAGGATCTTGCACGTGAAGCCCTTAAACGACGAAAGTCTTTTGCTGTAAGTTATATCTTTTCATTCTCTTATCCTCTAGGTTTTTGTTCTTAAGTGTGCTTAGTCCAACAAATAAAAGAAACCTGGACCTAATTGTTTGACGATTCAATCCTTTTGAGGCTGATTTCTAGGTTTTCTGCAATTAGAAAGGAGGTGGTGGAATAAAAAGTAAAAACTTAGATATCCAAATGTACAGTAATTCTCCTCATGGTTCCATACTTAACTTCAAATATTTGTCTGAAATGTGACCTTGTTACAATCATTTTAGATCAACAGAGCTTAGCAGTGTTTAGAATTACGAGTTTTCTTTTGAAATATCTTTTCTTTTGAGTTTGTTAAATGGTTTCAGTGTGAGAACAAAAAGACTTTGGACATCTGTAGTACTACGGATGCAGCCAAACAATGATCCTTCTGTGTTTTTACATATTAGGATGTTGACCATTGTCTTTCAGTGTCAGAACAAATAAGAATTTGGACATATGTAGCACTGCAGAATACAGCCGTAAATGATCCTTCTGTGTTTAATACATATTATTATGTTTGCTATTGTCTTTGATATCCTGTTGTTTAGGAAACTGACCGTATTTCTCCTTTTCAGTTTTCACTTTTCTGGCTATGTGTTTCTGTATGAACTTTGCAAATGGCTAAAGAATTGTTAGCATTAAGGAGTATTATCTGTAGCTCTTGCTTGCTGATACCTTTCCAACAACTCTGCAGTCCCGTGAATACATGCATTGTCTAACTTTTTGTCTTAGACATTTTGGTTTTGAAGTTATTTATTTGTTCACTTCTTAACAGGACAACGCTAGTGCTCTGAAAACCCAATTAGATCAGCAAAAAGGTGTTGTCGACAATCTTGTTTCAAATACAAGGGTTAGTAAGTACCATTTATATTTTGACTCGCTATAAACTATGGGATTCTTTAGGGCTATAGTTAAATGAATGTATTATCTACACGATTGTATACTCGGCAAATCAAAGTCATGTATCCATGATTTTCTTTATGTCACTATTGCATGAGAATGGCTTACAGATACGGGCCACTGTAGATTTATGATGCCTTTTTCTAAGGTGTATATGGACTTACAGATACGGGCCACTGTAGATTTATGATGCCTTTTTCTAAGGTTTATATGATAAGTATGCCTCGTCCCTATATTATAGAGACTCAGGACTATTGTACCTGTATGGAAGAACATAGAAGATTACTCAAATTTTATGTATTTCCAGAATTCCTCCTTTTCATAGAGAATGCTTATTTTTCTGAAGTTGCGTAGGAAGAAGTTTGGTTCTTGGAAAATTGAGCTCTGTAAAATGTTTATTGTTGAACATTTTCTTTGCAGCTCTTGGAGAGCAAGATACAAGAGGCAAAAGCAAAGAAAGATACGCTCCTGGCACGTGCTCGCACTGCTAAGTTTGTATCATTTACTTATTATCTTTCTTTACGTCTGTTATGGGAAGCTTGCCCATATTGAATGCTTCTTCTAGATTTTATATTGTCCCAACCTTTTTTTTTATTCTGCTAGGACTGCAACCAAAGTGCAAGAGATGATAGGGACAGTGAATACAAGTGGTGCTCTTTCAGCTTTTGAGAAAATGGAGGAGAAAGGTCTGATCTCTTGATCCTCCAAACTGAGAAAACTTATAAAAGCTTTTCTATTTATCATTGGCAGCAACTGGTCCTGTTATTACTTTCTGAATTTGAAGTTTGGCCTATAATTAGGAGTGTAATAATGTACTGATTCAGTCTTGGAAAGTGAGTAGAGAGTCCACTTTTTTCCAAAGATGTGTTACTTTCTCTTTGTAAGCTAGGTTACTTGATACCTATGCGATGGGGTGACATGAGATATGGTGCGCCGATTCTGAGCAACGTGGGTGTAGAATTAGTACTCTAGTTACTCATGCAAAACAGTGGAACACTAATATAATGTGTGCAATGCATTGGCATAGAAAAGGATATACTTAGTCGAAACCTTTCTTGTTTAGCTACAAGAGAGAAATGACATTGGATAAGATTGTGTTTCCCCTTTTTGCTATTTCTTTTAAGCCCTGATTAACCATGCACCTGTTTTGAGTTACTGGTAATAGTGTTACGAAGTTGGAATTTTTGGTTGTGAAATATTCCCAATTCTTTTTTTTTGTGGGATGCCTATTATGGTAGAGGCTAAAATCTAGAAAGTGCTTGACAGTGATGGCTATGGAGTCTGAAGCAGATGCACTTACTCAGATTGGAACGGATGAACTCGAGGGGAAGGTTGGTTTGTCTATCTTTTGTCTTAGTATTTCTATGATGAGGAAAATCTCTCTTTAAAATTGGTTTCAGAGGTTCAATCTTGCATGGATTAGGGTAAATTTGCTGTTTCATCTAACATTTTATATGACTAGGAGAGGATAACCCAATCTGGTTCAATATATGTTTAATTAGTTTTATTTGAGCAAAATAGTGACTTTTTGTTGTATGAGAAGAACATCTATTTAGACAAACATCTTGACATTTAACTTAGCCTTCTTTGTGACCTTCAGTTTCAAATGCTTGAAACTTCATCCGTGGATGATGATCTTGCAAACTTGAAGAAAGAGTTGTCCGGAAGCTCAAAGGTTTGTATTAGGTTCATATTTCTTCTTTGGATTTTATAATCTCATGAGTCCCTAAAATATCGGTTCAAGCAAACGGCTATGACGCCGAAAACTAAAATAAAAACAGACTTTATTTCTTGTTTCATACTTTACTTTCACTCGATGTTAAAGAGTTTGTAATATCACACATCTCATAGTTAGCCTCTGTTTATATGATATTGAAGCAGAAAGGAGAGCTTCCTCCAGGGAGAAGCACCGTGGGAGCGACTAGCAGATACCCTTTCAAGGACTCAGAGATCGAGAAAGAGTTAAACGAACTACGGAGGAAAGCTAATGAGTTTTAGGCATCGGGTGTTCCTGAATTGTTTTACTGGTTACGTTCCTTGTGTAAACTATCTTTTTTCTTTCAGAAAGACACCAAAAGCATGTGTGGGTACAATAAGTAAATATCTAATCCCCATTTATAGTTTTAGTTAAAATTGGTTTTCTCATCAAAATGTATGTGTTTTGAACTGAAAAAGAAACGTTTGGTTAATTTTTTGTGTTAAAAACTGTTTAATATAGGCATGTGAAGCAGTAGACCTATTAAGCAAGTCAAACCCATCTCACGGCGGGTTTATATTAATCTTTTTTGTGCTCGCAAAAAAGAATGATACGCATTTGCCCGGCTGAAATCGAATTGGGTTTGGGTCTTGAATCTGAATCTGGTGCTAACAATTTGTCCTCCAAATTTCTTGAAGTAATTCGAGAAACTTTAAACCGGTTTATTGTCTTTCTCTATAGTGACCTGAGCTACCGCGTGGACCTCCACCTCCGTGTTTTCCGAGACCGATTCGAGCTGCCGTAGCATGAGTGTGGGCGTGCAAACCAGCTGCTCGTTCTGTCGCGTGGACCTTTGCCTTTCTGCTGCACGAGCCCGATCTGAGCTGCCGCGGCCTTTGTGGGTGCGCAACTGTCTGCTCGCATGAGTCTCCGTGATCTGCAAGCTCACAGTGTGATGACCCGAGTTACCGCTCTGGTGGTCCTTGCCACTGCAGTACCCCCAAGCCCAACCTGAGTTGTCGCGGCTTGAGTTTCAGGCCGTGACTCGCCTGCTCGCTTATGCGTCCACGCTGCCCAAACTCTCGAGCTACCGCTCACCAGGGCTCCCGCATTGCCTGAGCTCCATGGCGCATTGTTCTTTGAGCACGAGTCCTTCGAGTGTCGGGTTGCACGCTTTCTCCATTTAATTAATTGGGGAAAGAACACAAGAAAAATGATCTTAACTTCTCCGTTCGATGTCACGGTTCCAGATTAAAAAAAAAAACATTTTGCGTGAGTTACGTGAAGCCAAGTCGAAATTTCCAGAGATAGATCTATCCCGCCTGGAATTTCTTATCTTGATCTTATTCCTCAAGTCCTTCCATTCAATGAGTTTGGATCGAACATTGATACCATCTACATCTCTGCTCCCATTGACATCATCGAGCTTTGATCGGCGACCTGATCAGTGGTTTAACGGTTTTGTTTCCAACATTTAAACAAAAAATTGCTTGTTTTCCTTATTAAGCGAAGAATTTATCGTTTTTGTTACAGTTTCCTATCCACGGTTTAAATGGAAAATTACTTGCTTTCTTATCATGCAAAAAATTAATCGTCTTTTAACGGTAATTTTTCTGTCATTTTAATGGAAAATTTGTTGCTTTCTTTCTTATCCGAAATGAACTTCAAGATAATGAATAGAGTTCTCGATGAGTTGTGACAAGTACGATTTCATGATATTTCGTCCTACGGCGTACCTCAAAAGGCGAAACGGTGATAACAAAATTGCATCTTTTATTTCATTTCGATTTGGCTGGGTCACTTTGAAAAATAAATAAATAGACTTAGCAAAATATTTCTTTAAATGAATAGCTTTCCACGGTTTTATTAAGGGAGTTCTTTAAGAGTTTCCAGCTCGCACACCCCGTGTTTGAATACTTTCTTGACTTTGTGTGGACCTTCCAAGGTTCCTCCCAACTTTCCGGCTCTAAGCTTTGAGGTGTTTTTGAATATTCTGCACAACTTGCCTACTCCGAACCTACGGAGTTTTACATTTAAATTGTAATGCCTAGCCACTGCGCGTTGGTAATTTTGCATTCGTATCAAAGTTTGATCCTGCTTGACTAGATACGGAGGTGATACCAAGGTATTTGGAGGTTTTTTTTCTAAATTTTCCAGCAATTCAACCCACTCGACCCACGCTGTGTGCTCTGCATTGTCTCCTCCCGAGCTCCACGCCCCGTGCCCATGCGCAATCCGGCCCAGCGCTCCCGAACTCAACATGCGAGCCATGCATACCTCTATGTTGTCCGCTCTCGAGATTCCTACCTTTTGCTCCCGCGTAGTCCGGCCCCGTGCTCCCGAGCTCAACACGCGAGCCATGCGTGCCTGTGCGCTCCGGAACTCTGTGTGTGCCTCCACTCTCCAAGCTCCGCGCAAGCCTCTGCGTACATCCACGCTGTTTGATCTCGCGCTCTGGAGCTGAGCAAGCTGCATGACCTGTGTCGCGGGCCTTCGCGCTGCCCGAGCTTCGTGTACTTGGGAAGCAGATTTTTGTTCAGATTTTTGCCACAGTTGGAAAGCAAATATCGCTCATAGTCTGCCAACATAGTCGGCCAATAGTATCTTTGCCACTTTAGTTGAGTGTGAGGTTTCATTATGAAGAGTGACTTCTGGTTTATCGACGCAAACGAGGTACGGAACACCAAGGTTTCTCCTATATAATTTATCATCAATTATGAATAAATGAGCGCTAACTAGGTTTGTAATTATGAGTCTTTACCTGCTGGTCCTGAGTCTTTACCTGCTGGTCCTCTCCTGTTTGACCCGCTGTGGAGCGGGTGCGGATCAAATAAAAAAAATTCATAAACGGAGCGGGTCGAACATTAGTTACAATAGGGCGGGTCCGGGTTGGATTTTATCATTTTGCGGATACCCACAAAGTTTGGGCCCAAACCAATTTAGACCCAAACCAATTAATCAAGACTACAAAATTTGTGTATTTTGTTGTTTTAAAATTTGAATTTTGATATATTTGATGTATTGATGTTAGACTTGTTATTATTTGTCTAAAATTTCATTTGGATTTAGTTTATTAAATATTTTTAAAATTTTTTGAAAAACAAAGTGGATCGCCCGTTAAACCCGCCAGATCTGTCTAATCAATACGGGGTGGATGCGGGTTTTAAAAGATTTACTCGCGGGTTTCGTGGGTAAAAAAGATTTACGAAAAAAAATCTAGAACCTACCACGCTCTCTTTCAGAAATACACTTGAGTTTTCTTGCGATCCATTTGTCATTCAGAACTAGGGCTTTCGGCCATTTCATACACGAACTTTGTTTTGTGGTTACGATTCGTTAACAAACTTTGTAGCTGTGCTCTTTCATTCATGAACTCGTGTTCGTAAGCCATAACATACATTAACTTGTATAATCAGTAATAAACATACATGATTGGTAGACGTCGTTTAAATCACCGTTAATTGTTGCTAACGAAGATGCCACATCGGATATGCGTGGTTTGACGAAGATGCCACGTCAGATACGACGTCGTTTAAGTAAATGAGTGGAAAAAAGACTTTTATCAGTTTGTTCATTAATTTAATTGTGGAAAAGCATATTGGACATTAACTTAATAAGATAAAAATGAGAGATTTGTTAACTAAATCTAAAAACATACTGCTGTTCAAAAACAATATACATAAAAAAACAACTTATATAAAAAACAACTTAGTTGTGTCTCTACAATTAAAACTTTCTCTCCAACGTAATTCAGAACGTCATTGATTGTCTCAAAGTTTCCATTGTAATGACAAGTGAATATTGTATTGGTGGGATTGTTTGCATAGTTATCCAAACTACAAGATCAAAACAACAATCAATTTGGAATGTTTTCAGATTCGGCAGTACAAAGTAAGTTTCACGCTTCGCAGTAGCAGCAGCATAAAGAACATAAAGTGATCTTATTGTTGGGATCCCGTTCAAGAGTTGATGAATCTAAAAAAACTTGTCAATGTAAATGAAAAAATGGAGTGATAAACACAATGTGCTAAAACGAACCTGATTCTGAGATATATCTTCCAACCATTCTCCTAGTATATATCCCACATTCATTTCCCCAGCCGTAGATCCCAGAAGCATCCACATGTTTAAGATTTAGTTCAATATCATGTATATATGCCACTCCCTGATGAGTAAATGATGCAGAAAAACCCTTGAAGATGCAAGCTGGAAATTTTTTCTCTTACATTCCAAGGAACAAGATTCAAAAACTTTGTATATCTCCCTCCCGTTAGTGCTGTTAGATCAACGTGATATGGATTGTAATCAACCCAAACACTAACAGACCATATGTCGAATTTCTACAAATGAATTTCACTAGTCAGATAATTTTAGTAAAAACAACCTTCATAGAAGCATACTCAGAATCAAATTTCACCCTAAAAAAACCTTATGAATACTCGGAATCAAATACGAATCTCTCAAAAAAAAAACCCTAACAATACTCGAAATCAAATACTTTGTAAACCTTCCCCCGAAAAAACCCCCTAATTAAATCCCTAATCTTACTTACTAATAATCCCCAAAAAAATCCTAACACAATTCGGAATCTATCTCTTAACACATCTCATACCTCATTTTCGTCGATTAACAGTTCCAGCGACCTTGGATTGCTTGAAATTTAACGAAACCACACATACGGCTCCAATAAATCGCAGAATGGAAAAAATCGCAGACCACAGCTGCAAAAAATTGAACTTACCCTAATTTTGTGAATATTGAACAAACGACGTCGTTTTTCTCGGGTTAAATACTTGTACAAAACGACGTCGTTTAATGGTTTCTAAAGTTCCAAAGTTCCTATATGACATCGTTTAGTTAATTAAATGGTTTTGATTTATAATTAGTTAAATCTTTAATATCTGACTAAGCAACGCTTAACGATTTCATTAACACCGTTAGGTCAATGTATGTTACGGCTTACGACAACGAGTTTATGAATGAAATAGCACAGCTACAAAGTTCGTTAACGAATCGTAACCACGTAACAAAGTTCGTGTATGAAATGACCGAAATCCCTTCAGAACTACTCCTATAGTTATATACGCTTTTATTAGAACACTCCAATCCCCAACTTTCATTTTTTCTTCAAGGAGAGTTTGTTGCTTATCTTCCGCACTTGTCATGTTGCCTTGGTCTGCAGGAGAGCTCGCTTCTCTTTCTATTGATACTCCTTCAAGTTCATGAGACCCTTTTAAGTGAGACTATTCGATTTTGAACGAATTAACTTGGTTAGCCCCTATTCTCAGGAGTTTGACATTATCAACCAAGATTATCCTTTTGACTAGCAGTTCTATTGTGGAGACTAAAGTTGCTAAGGAGTCTGGTCCTGCATTTCAGCTCACATGATACGGTTAAGTCCGAAGTAATCAAACAATTGCACTAGTCCTTGCACTACCTTCATGTACGCTTCCATTTGTTTACCATTTGAAACATAACCTCTTTAAATTGACTAGCTCTAGGAACCCGTATATGCTTTCAACTCGCTGACCCGAATCCCATTCGCCAACATTAAACCGGGATTAAGAATTCATATTCCGACTCGTCTTTTGTGACAGCTTTCCTTAATGGAGCTGACTTCAAATCCTAGATCTTGTGTTTTTAGTCATCTTCACTATGTTTAATCCTCTTTTATATGTTTCGTAATCTCCTTTTCTTGAGTTCTGGTTGAGGATTTCTTGAATCTTCAAAGATCTTTATAGGATCCTTTTTGCTCTTTGAAGATGTTTATTGAAGATCTTTAGAATTTTTTTATTTAACCGACAGTCCAGCCTGAGCTGAATCGTGTGTCTCGCGCTCCCGAGCTGCCGAGCCAAGCTAAACTGCGTGTTCCGCACTCCCGAGCTGCCAAGCGTGCTACTGCTTGCCGATCACAAGCCGCGCTTCCAGGCTGTCCAGCTATGCTTGTGACCTGCGCGACGCGTTCTCCTGTCGAACATGATATGAGGCGTGCTCCCAAGCACGCTCCTGCCTGATGAACATGACTCGCGCTTCCAGGCTACCAAGCTAGGCTCGTGACCAGCATGACGAGTGCTCCTACTGAAAGTGACGTGGTCCGCGCTCCTGGGTTGCCGAGCTGGATTTATGACCCGCGTTACCTGCATGACCCCCGCGACCATCTCAGGTTCTTTCTGGGTTCTGGTTTTCCCCAAGCTTTCCACCGAGCTATACGGCTCTAACCTTTTTGATATGGCATGTCGTAACTATTTCGGCCTTAAGAGATCTGCTAGCTCGGACTATACCATTCGACCTCTAGCATTCGCGACCTTCAAACATGTAATATAATTACTCATTCTTTTGAAATCGTCATTCCTTCCTCAATGATTCTTCTGAATTCCCTCCTCCTGGATATTGTTGCGCGTATGAGATTTACTTCCGGAAATGTATGTTATCTTTCCCACCTTCTGAAATCTTCGTACATTTGATGCACAAACTCGGACTCATACTTTCCCAACTACAAATTTTATCCGGACTATGATTGGACTACAAACGGTTGTTGAAGAGCAAGGGTTCTCTCTAGATGTCTCTAGAAGCGACACCAAACTTTTTTGCAAGATGGGCGTTGACTTAAAGTCCATAAGAAGGGCTTTAATTTTGGAAAAAGAATAAGGGTGATCATCATAGGATCATGACATTCTTCGTGTGAATATTTGGATGGACTTTCTTCGCACAGATGCGCCAAATGTGAGAATTGAATTCGAGATTACTCGTTCTCAAACAAAATATGAAGATTTCTATTTGTTCAAAAAATGTCCCCTTCTATATTAGTTTTCCATTTCTATTTATACTACTTCGCCATTTAATTCTAGATACAGAATTTATCAATTTTGTTACAAAAATTACATTACTCTGTCGGAATGCTATGTCGCGCCGAACACCTTTACATTTATTCTCCTTGCAATGTTACGTCGTGCACTACATTTTTGTCTGATGTGTTGGGCCTTCTTTCCCTCTCGGCTGAGATTACGATACGAGCCCACAGTTTTCTTTGGCCCACCTTCGTTCCACGTTTACGGGTTTGAGTCCAAAGTCGAATCAGGTTCGGGTCTTGAATCCAAATCCGGTGCTGACAAAGAGATAATGGGAGAAAACTGAATGAAATTTATGTTTGCGGATAATATTTGGATTGTAATATTCAGGCCAAAATGACAGTGTAGTTGTAAATAGGGATGTTAATAAGAACTGTTAAATTTATCCCGAGATAATCCTAAACTAATATCCGATTCTAAATTAACCATAGCCCCATTTTAGTGTATAAAAACTTAAGAAATAGGGTTAATATTTTGTAACCCATTTTAAATCCACTAGTTTTTCATCTTTTTATGAGTGTAATTTTTTAATACTTAAATTATATAAATCTTGTATAAATTAAATCATTACCTTGTTAAGATAAAAGATAAAATATTATTTTGCGGTTTTGGTGAAAATACGTTATTACTCTACGGTTTTGACAAAAATTTCATGTGCAAAAAACGTTGTTTTGTAGTTTAAACGGAAAAACACTATTTTGCGATTGGAAATAATAAGTTATTTTGTGCTTTTGAGCGAAGAATGATATTTGTAGTTTTGATGAAAACGAATTTTGTAGTTTAGTTCAGAAATACTATTTTGTGGTTGGGGCAAAAAATATTACTTTCAGGCTTTGGTTGAAAAACGTTGCTTTGCAAATTTGACAAAACACTATTTTGTAGTTCAGGTGATAAACCCTATATACGGTTTTGACAGAAAATTTTATTTACGGTTTGGTCAGAACGTTATTTTGCGGTTTGTCGAGAAAGCTATTTTGCCATTTTGAAGAGAAAACGTTACTTTTTGTTTTGGCAAGAATACGATATTTTGTGGTTTTGGGTGAAAAATGCTATTTTGCAATTTTGGGGGAAAACTACATTTTTGGTTTTGATGAAAAACATTATTTTCGATTTTGATGAAAAACATTATTTTCGGATTTTGTGAGAAATAATATTTTGCAATTTTGATGAGAGAATGTTAGATTACATTTTTGATGAAAAACATTTGTGATTTCTTAAAAAACACTATTTTATGGTTTTTCGAGAAAATATTGTAGTTTTGAAAAAACACCTTTTAAAATTTTAAATAAGAAAAAATAAGATATAACAAGGGCCTTTTTTAACCCAAATATTTGAAGTTCGACCCTAAATTATTTTAAATTTCTATACAATCATTCAAATTAGGGTTTACACATATTTTAACAGGTTGGACTAACCCTAAATGTTTGAGCCCTTTTTAACATCCCTAGTTGTTAGTGAGCTTTACAACTCCAAGAGCTGTTTGAAGTGATTTTTTATATGAGTCGAAAAGTAGTACATGAACTAGTACAAGAAAGCATATATAGATATTTGGTGACATGAAATAAAATAAGGAGTTGGCGTATTGTCACAACTAAATTAGATGATCCAAGAGGCTGTAGCTGAGGTGGAAGCATCATATTATAGTAGTTCTGATGAGTTTTCTTATTCTTAGGAGAAAAATAAGAAAATCTTACTTTTTAATTGGAGATTTGTGTATATTTCCAAAAGGAGAATTTTGGCTAGGTCTGTTGAGCATTCTAGTTTTTGAACACGAAAGAGAGAGAGAACGTTTAACTAAATGGTTTGAGGTTTTCTTGTAAGAAAACAAAACAAAGGGTTAAGGATTTTTCTTTGAGAGATTCGTAATCTTGTGAACGTGTGAAGCTAGTTTAACAAATCAAATTTTGTTTTGAGCTTCTTAAAGATCGTTTAGGTGAGAGTTGTAAGTGCATCTAAAAGATTTTATAGTAATATACACATGATGAGAAAATTTGTTGCATCACTATTTGACGGAGTTTATGTATAATATCTTTCGCATTTACACAACATCCGTCTCACAAATCGAATTGCTACGCTCTATGTAACATGTTTAAGAAAATGGACCCGTGTCGATTCGTTTTGTTAACTTTGCATAGTTCAAATAATAGAATTGTTGTGGCAATCATTTAAAGATAGTTTTGATCATCAAAAATATGTGATCTTACCAAAAGCCAAATACTAGTAGATGAATTTTCAGTTTCAAGATTACAAATATGTTAGAGAACAAAATTTCGCGTTGTTCGCAATCACTTCCAATATAATATTACGTGAAAAAAGTAAATGATTATGATATGATCAGAAAATCTCTCCAAGCATTTAATCCTATAAATGGAATCTTGCAACAATAATACCGAACAAAGAGATATACTCGTTATTCAGAGTTGATGCAAATTCTCTTTGTTGCTGAAAAAATAATGAGCTAGTAATAATGAACCATCAATCTCGTCCCACTGGATAAACTCTATTTCCAAATATGAATCTTGCATCATCCAATTACAATAATTGGCAAACACATGGACGTGGTCGATGCCCTGGTCGTGGTCGTGGTTTTGGATGAGGAGCTGGACGTGGATAAAGAAAAAGAAGAGGGTTTCGTTCCAGTGAGTTCAAATTGGGAAGAATAATAAAGTTTAAGAAAATGAAGTTGGCGTGTCATACACCAAAATATGGAATATGAAAACGTTTATTGCTGATATGACATAAAAGAACATTGGTCTCGTACTTATCATACATTCAAACATTTTATCATTCAGTATCAAGAATAAAAAAATAAAAAGAAAAAGAAAACGAAACCAAATTCATCTTAGATGAATCCGGACACTTTTTCAATTAAAATGCATATCTCAACGTTGTTGATTATGTGGTTGATTCCAAGAATGCCAAGGAACAACAAGATACTTAAGTTTAATATATATGGTTGTGTTTATTTTTCTTAAGACCAAAAGTAAAACAAAACCTATTGTGTTTTTGATAAATAATATTTTATCTAATTTTAATTTTTATAGTTTGATGTAAATACTTTTATTTAATAGAAGTCTATTTTAAAACATAACTTTCTTCTTGCTTAACATTTATTAATACATATCTTATCAATATGTTTAATCTAGAAAATGTACCATTTTGAGAGTTAGAATGGAGATATATGTCTAGTAGAAAATGGTACAACACATACAATACTTAAAAATAAAAAAAATTCTTCAATCTAAAAAAGAAAATTTTGCCGAAAGCGTGAGTACCATATATGGATATGTAAATATTATTATAACTCCGGAAGAGCCAATTTTTCAATGTCAAAGGAATAAATTTCAAAATAAATGATGCATTATATTTTTTTGAGTCTCATTGAAACTATCAAAGACATCCATAAGAATGAATATTATATAGAGACAACGAAAAAAATAATATTAAATATTTTTGCAATGATATCCTCTTGATTATATTATACAAAAATAAATATGATTGAATCGAATATTACGGTAAACCAAAAGTTTATTAGTACGTTTAAAATATGGCATAAAAGAATAGCACATCTTGGATTAGTCATAATGAGAAAAATTATGCAAAACTCTAGTGGCCACCATTGAAAAACTAGAAGTTTTCAAATAACGTGAGTTTTCGTATAAAACATCTTAAAGAAAACTTATCATTCGGCTATCACCAACCAAAATTGGGAATGAATCCCCAATATTCTGAATATATGGTGATATATGGGACTATCCATCCACCATGCGAGTTATTTCGATACTTTATGGTATTGATTAACACATCTATAGTATATTGTTTCGCAAGATTCATTGTCCAAATAATCAAGTTGAGATCACAATTTTCTGATTATGAAAAAAGTAGGACTCGATAACGCTGGTGAATTCGTTTCATAAGCTTTTAATGATCATTGCATAGCTCTATGAATTGATGTTGAACATTCGGTTCCGCATACCCATACATAAAATGGCATGATTGAGTTTTTCATCAAATAGTTACAACTCATTTCTAGAGTATTAATTTTGAGGAAATAACCTAATTTTAGTATGGAGTCATGTTATATTGCATGCGGCAGCATTAGTCCAGATACAACAAATGCATATCATGTATATTTTCCATTACAATTGACATCTCGCTAGAAGCCTGATGTACCTCATTTTTGTGTGTTTGGGTGTGCTGTCTATGTTCTCATAGCCCCGCCGCAGAGAACAAAAATAGCCACAAAAAAGACTGGGAATATATATCGGGTATACGTCACAGAGTATCATTTATTATCTTGAACCACGACCTAGTGACATATTTACAACATGGTTTGCCGATTGTCATTTTAATAAAGATGATTTTCCTATGTTAGGAAGATGAATTAAACAAGTGTAGACAGATATTAGTGTACACCTATCTTTGGTATATTTTGATACCCCCATAAAACAACACGAGTTGAAAGTTCAAAAAATTGTACACTTGCAAAATATAGCAAATCAGTTACTAGATATGTTTACATATACGAAAAGAGTTACAAATTCATATATATCCGTTGTGAATTCCCCATCAAAAATTAATGTTCCTCCTAAAGAATATATTGATGGCGGTCAAGAAAGTGAATCCAAATTTTGGTTAAAAAAAAGGAGACTGATAAGCTCAAAAGATAGAAATCTCCGCAGAAAAAAGAAATTGGGAGAACAAAATAAAAAAAATCCTGGAGAAGCTCAAAAAGAACAATATCTCGAAGACATTTGTAAAAAAGTTATAGTTGAACCATATCAAAAGGAATATCCGGAAGAGATATAAAAAGGTTCTCAAAGAACTAGAGAAAGAAATTCGTACAAGATATGAATTCAATACAAAAAATATATGAGAATCCACTAGTTATATTAAAAATTGAAGATTCAGGATTAGAAATAAAATAAAAGTTGTTGATGGAATTCTGCTTTTCTCTATCCAAAAAATGGAGAATGAAAATGATTATCCAGATCCAAGGTTTTTATTAGAGTGCTAGAAAAATCTGATTGGAAGAAATGAGAGATAATATATTTTTTCTACAAAGTAGAAATATATATTGTCATTACACTTAAACATGTAATGTCATCTAGGTGCAAATGGGTTTGTGAGAAAAACAAATGAGAAAAATGATGTCACAAGGTATAAAACCTGTCTTGTCGCGCAATGTTTTTTTCAAAGATTGGGAATAGATTATATGTTGAAAAAATATATTATCCGATTATGGATGCAAATGTATTTAGTTATTTAATGAGCCTATCATCATCTAAAAATTTAGAAATACACCTTATGGATATCATTACTGTATACCTATATAAAATTATTAATAGTGATATATATATATATATATATATATATACCTATATGAAATAATTGATAGTGATATATATATATACACCTATATGAAATAAGTGATAGTGATGAAATAATTGATAGTGATATATATACCTATATGAAATAATTGATGTATATATATATATATATATATATATATATATATATATGAAATAATTGATAGTGATATATATATATATATATATATGAGAATCCCATAATGGTTTAAATCTCATAATAAGGATCAAAGATGTCTAAAGGATCCAAAGAATTTTATTCGGTTAAGTTACAACGATCACTATATAGATTAAAGCAATATAAACGCATGTGCTATAATATAATCTCTTAAGTGAATATATGTTGAAAAAGATGTATTAACAATATGATATGCATTGCGTATTTATAAAGAAATCCCTATCAGAATTTGTGATCATTGATATATATATATATATATATTGATGATCTGAACATATGAAAGAAGAATTCAAAATGAAAGATCTTAGAAAGGCAAAAATTTATTTCAAGCTCCAAAATTGAGCATTTTCAAGATGAGATATTTTCTCATCAATAAGATTATATCAAAAGAGTATTATAACGATTTAATATGGATAAAATAAATCATTTGAGTAATGTAATGGTTAATAGGTCGCTGGATATAAACAAGGATCCATTTCGACATTGTGAAAATAGCAAAAACATATTAGGTACTGAAATACCTTTAGCTCTATTGGTGGACTTATGTATCTTGTAAATTGTACTCGACTAGATATCACATTTATTACTAATTTACTTGCAAAATACAACTCATCACCTACACACACACTGGAGCACACATTGGAATGGAATGAAACAAATCTTCTGTTATCTCCAATGTATAATTGATTTGGATTATTTTATCCTAGAAACTGCGAAATTGGTCTAGCTGGTTTTGTAGATGCTAGTTATTTATCGGATCCACATAAACTTTGATCTCAAACTAGTTATTTTCATAATTGATGGAACTACGTTCTCATAGCGTTTTCAGAAACAAACTTTGGTCGTTAGTTCTTCAAATTAATTAGGCGGAAATCATTGCTCTTCATGAAGCATGTAGAGATTGTGTATGACTCAAATCTATAACCCAACATATAGAAAGAACAAGGAGATTAATCAACAATAAAGAGACAACAAAATTGTTCGAAGTTAATGTTGCATATGTCGCCTAAATCAAAGAAGGTTATATCAAGAGTGACTGGACAAAACATATTTCTCCAAAATTTTTTTCTATATTCAAGAACTTGAGAAAAATCAAAAACTTGATATCGAATATATTCGGTCAAGTGACAATGCATCAGATTTATTTATAAAGGTGCGTCTTACAACAACATTCATAAAACATGTTGAAAATATTAATCTACGAAATTTATAAAGAGAAATATATTCATCATTTCGAGGAGAAGACTGCATAGCTATACTTATGATTTTATCGGATTAACTGCTTATCCAAAACCAAATCAAAGTAATAAAAAAAAACCAAACTTGAAACCCAAAACTTGCATCAAAATCCGACACAAAACCCTAGTCAAAACCCCTTAAACTAAAATCAGAAAAAGGTTTTATTTCAACCTGAACAATTGCCGTCGTGCGTTTTTATACTGTTGTAATGATCAAGTGCGTTTTTTCAAGATGAACCTGTAAATAGTTCAGAATTTAGACACGAATTAACATCCGTGTGCCTTTTTTGACAACTCCGCTAATAGAGTCCGTTTACCATTAAGACGAAATAACGTGGTAAACTACGTGGACTGATAGGCTGACGTGGCAGTGCATGTAGGCAAGAAAAAATCTGTAGGAAGCTGCACTTTTCCTTGGAGGTATTTGCATACACACAGACAAAAGAAAGACGAAGACGAGCTCACTTTCTGTAAAAATCCCGCAAAGTAACATAGACATGAGAAAGCATTAATACTAGGATAAGATTCAAAACGAGTCAATCAAGCTCCAAAGTTTCTCTACTATCTTCTGGGAAATTTCTAACTAATCTAATAACACCACTTCACAATGTTTATGAGTTCAAGGCATCCAATTTGGAATCTCAAATACCCTATCAAGGTACTTTCAGTGAAAAATCGTCTATATATTTCTCTTAACTCATAAAATAATACATTGTATCTCTTATATACAAAATGACTTAACCAAACTAAACCGAAGACATTTGAACTGGTTTATCAAATACCAGTTTACAATTACAATGTATATTAATAGCCCCCTCAAGCTGGGAGAAAAATGTTGAGAAGACCCATCTTGCCAATTACTTGTGAAAAGGAGAATGATAGAGAGGTTTAGTGAATAGATCAGCTAGTTGTACGTCACTCCTAATATGTAGAAGCTTGAACAATCCATCAAGAAGTCTCTCACGAACACAATGGCAGTCAATCTCAATATGCTTGGTGCGTTCGTAGAAGACCGAATTACGAGCAATGTGTATTGCAGTAGTATTATCACAGAAAAGAAGAGTGGGCTTCTCAAGAGATACATGAAGCTCAAGAAGAAAGGTATGAAGCCAAACCAATGCGTCTGTGACCAAGGAAAGGCTACAGTATTCAGCTTCTGCTGAACTTTTAGACACCACCTGCTGTTTCTTGGTCTTCCATGATATGAGAGAAGTACCAAGAAGAATACAAAAACAAGAAGTTGACTTCCTGGTGTCTTGATAGGAGGCCCAATCTGCATCATCAAAGGCTTGAATCTTCAATGTGGCATGAGACGAATAAAACAGTCCCTGCCCAATAGAACTTTTGATAAAATGCAGAATTTTCAATACAGCTTTGTAATGAGTTCACGAGGAGCGGCAGAAAATTGGCTCAATTTTTTCACAGCAAACGTTATATCAGCATGTGATTTGAAGATACATCAATCTCCCTATCGCCTTCGATATAACTCAGCATCCACGAGATCACCACCTGAATCTTTTGAAAGTTTCACTTTTGGATCCATAGGAAAAGGAGAAGGTTTACATTCCAATAATCCAGTTTCATCAAGTAAGTCAACAACATACTTACGTTGACAAATATGAATTTCTTCTATAGATCTAGCAATTTCCAATCCAAGAAAGTACTTCAGTGGTCCAAGATCACGAAGTTTAAAATGGGATTGAAGTTGAATCTTTCAATTGCTTGCCTTAGAATCATTGTTGCTAATGATGATAATATCATCTACGTATACTAAAACACATATGAATAGAGCAATATTGATCTTTAAGAAGCATGTATGATCTGAAGCAGTTCGATAGAAATCGAAGGCAATGAGAGTAGTGGAAAATTTCAGAAATCACTATGTTGAAGCTTGTTTCAAGCCGTAAAGAGATTTCTGAAGTTTACAAACTACATTTTCAGGAAGTTTGTCCCCCTTTCGTTGAGCGTAACCAGGGGGAAGTTTCATGTAAATTTCTTCATCAAGCTCACCATTGAGAAAGGCATTAGAGATGTCCAATTGATGAAGAAAAAACCCTTTAATGGCAGCAAAAGCAAGAAGTAATTTGACTGTAGTGAGCTTAACAACTAGAGAGAAAGTCTCATTATAGTCAACTACTTCTTGTTGGGTATATCCTTTAGCAACTAACCTGACCTTATATCTCTCTATAGTGCCATCAACATGAAATTTAATCTTGAAAACCCATTTACAGCTAATATGAACTTTGTTGGGTGGAAGGGAGCAAATAGACCAAGTGTTTGTTCTTTCAAAAGCACTAATTTCTTCTTCCATAGGACCATCCCAAACCAGAAGTTTCTTTGCTTCAGAATAAGTTTCGGGTTCTTTGGTTTTATCAATGGAAGCTAAAAAAGAAAGGTAAAGAGGAAAAACTTTCCCATAAGAAAGAGAATTGGATATTTCATGAATAGTTGAAGATCCTATTGAATTACAATAGTAATTTTGAAGATAAGCAGACTGTTTGACTCTCCTGTGTGATGTTCGAGCAGAATGCTCAGAAACATCAATTGTAGATTCTGCATAAGGCAAGATATCTACAGAAGGTGAACGTGATGAATTCACATTACCAGGAACATATGATGACAGGGGAGGTAAAGTTAGATCTGAAAAGAAATCCATGTCCTTAGAAGATACGTTTGATCTAACAAAAGGGAAGAGCTCCTCAGGAAACACTACATTTCTGGAAATTGAAATGCAATTAGTTTCAAGGTCGAGAAGCTTGTATCCTTTGTAACCAGGAGGATATCCTAGAAAGATACAAGCACAAGCTAGGGGTTCAAATTTATGTCTGCTTTTGAACTTTCTTTGTTAAAACCTCATAAGGACTTTTGTCCTTTAGAAAAGGAGCATGTAATCTGTTAATGAGGTGAACTACAGTGAGAATGCAGTCACTCCAACAAGGAAGGGGAATTTGGGATTGAAAGAATAAAGATTGAGCAACATTCAATATGTGCTGATGCTTTCTTTCAACAACAGAGTTCTGCTGGGATGTTTTCGGACATGAATGGAATGGCAAAATGTCTTTAGATTGATAAAAGTGTGTAAAATTGAATTCAGGAGCATTGTCGGATCTAACCCTCTTAAACTTTCTCTCAAATTGATTTTCTACCATTGTAACAAAAGTGGAAAGATTCTAAGAACATCGGATTTATTTCTAAGCAAGTATACTCACATAGTTCTAGAACAATCATCTACAATGGTTAAAAAGTATCTAAAACCATCATGAGTACCCAGATAAAGAGGACCCCAGATATCAATATGAATGAGATCAAAAGGTTCATCACTTAGGTGATTATGCGATATAAAACAAAGATGTTTCTGTTTTCATAAATGACAGATTTTACAATGATAATCTGAATCATTTTTGTATTATGGAAACATCAAAACATATCGCATAGTTTGAATTTTAGACATAGATGGGTGACCTAATCGTTTATGCCAAAGTTCAGGACTAGAAACATATGCAACAAAGGCTGAGAATAAAGTACCTTGTAAAGATTCTATATCCAGGAAGTAAAGATTACCAATTTGTCTACCCATTCCAATCGTTGATTTCCCAGTATGATCCTGGATCATACAAAAAAGAATTATCAAACCAAACATCACATTTGATACTTTTTGTTAAAGAGCTAACACTTAGGAGATTGAATTTGAACTGAGATATGTATAAGACATCTAAAAGAATCAAATCTCTACCCAAAGATATAGTTCTTATCCCAACAATTCTCACAAGGATTCTATTTGGTAATGTAACAGTGGTGTTGCCACTACAAGAAAACATTAACATTTCCGACGGCATTTCCAACGGACAAAAAACCGTCGGCCTTTTCCGACGACGTTACGACGGATAAGCGACAAATACCCAAGGGATATAAAACCGTCGGAGGTCCGTCGGTAATTTCTGACGCCGTAGAGATCATCGGTAAATCGATGGTGAAAACTGACGGTAACCCGTTGCATTTCCGACGATATCCTAATCGTCGGGATATCCTCTTGAAATCGTCGAATATTACCGACGGCTTCAGATACGTTGGTAATATTCCGACGAGTTCGTGACGGATTATGTTTTTTATAGCCCGTCGGGAATCCATCAGCAGACGTCGTCGGAAACCCATCGGAACTATCCGACCATTGTCGGATACAGTCGGCAATCCGTCGGAAATATACGTACCTTGTTAAAATTTTGTGTTTATCCGTCAATGGTCGGACATCCGTCGGAAAACCGTCGGTTTATTTTGATAAGATTTATTCGAAATACGTGAATATCCGGTTGTGGTCGGTAACCGTCGGAATTCCGTCGGAAATAGAGAATATTCTGAAGAATAATCTTTTTACAGTTCGTAATTATCTGTTAATAATTCTTAATAATCTATTAAAAATCGTGATAATATCTATTTTTCAGTATAAATAAGCTATGATCTTTCAAAATTTTAACAGAACCAAAATTTTTTAAAAAATGTGTTCTTCGGGTTCTTTTGAGTAGTTTCGATTGTGGATGGATAAACCTCGATATGATTCAACCACGGTGGAATTGACTGATGAATTTGCGCAAGGTGTTGAAGAGTTCATGACATTTGCATCAAAGAATAGCATGACATCGGAATACGGTAAAATGTATTGTCCGTGTATTAAATGTCGAAATCATAGATTAATCTCTGTTAGAGAAGTACGTAATCATTTGTATAGGAATGGATTTATGCCGGGTTACAAAATTTGGTATTCACATGGAGAAATTGATGCAACGATGCAATATTATGGTAGTACTTCAAAAAGGATAGATAATACTAATGTTAGGGTAGAGGAACCGACATCAGAAGTTGATATAAACGGAGGTACTGTTCAGATGGTGAATGATGCATTTCGTGAACAAAGAGAATCGTACATCGAAGATATTAGCAGAATAGAGGAACCTAATATGGAAGCCCGGAAATTTTTTGATATGTTAGATGCATCCAAGCAGCCTTTGTATAAAGGATGTAGAGATGGATTATCGCCTTTATCTGCTGCAAGCAGGTTGATGACGATAAAGACGGATTTCAACTTGCCTGAAGATTGTGTGAATGCGATAGCTGATTTTGTTAGAGATATATTACCTGAAGATAATATTGCACCTGCTTCATATTACGAGGTTCAAAAACTTGTATCTGGTCTTGGATTGCCATATCAGATGATCGATGTATGTATTGAAAATTGCATGATCTATTGGAGAAATGATGAAAACCGCATGAAGTGCCGATTTTGTCACAAACCTCGATTTCAAGAGACAAGCGGTAGAGTACCTATTCCGCATAAACGGATGTGGTATTTGCCATTAACAGAGAGGTTAAAGAGGTTATATCAATCTGAACACACGGCAAAACCTATGAGATGGCATGCAGAACATAATTCGAATGGAGAAATTGTGCATCCCTCGGATGCAGAAGCATGGAAACATTTTCAACAGGTTTATCCTAGTTTTGCATATGAGCCTAGAAACGTATACCTCGGGTTATCTACAGATGGATTCAATCCTTTTGGGAAGCATGGGAGGCAATACTCGTTGTGGCCAGTTATCGTTACACCTTATAATTTGCCTCCTTCTTTGTGCATGAAACGAGAGTTTTTATTTCTAACAATTCTCGTCCCTGGCCCAGAGCATCCTAAGCGATCACTTGATATTTTCTTGCAGCCACTAATTCATGAGTTAAAAATATTATGGGAAAATGGTGTCGAAGCATTCGATGTTTCCAACCAACAGAACTTCTTGATGCGAGCTGTACTTATGTGGACGATAAGTGATTTTCCAGCATATGGTATGTTATCAGGATGGTCGACGCATGGAAGATTAGCATGCCCATATTGTCAAGATAATACTGATGCGTTCCAACTGAAACACGGACGAAAGACTAGTTGGTTCGATTGTCATCGTCGATTTCTACCACAAGATCATCCATATCGCCGGAGCACGACATTGTTTAGGAAAAACAAAAAAATTTTTGATGCTCCACCTCCTATTTTTGACGGGAATTATATGTTGACTCAACTTAGAGATTTTGGTGCTGAGAGAACGACTTCTTGTGGAGGTAACGGACATTACCCTGTTGATGGTTGTGGCGAATACCATAATTGGCACAAGAAGAGTATTTTTTGGGATTTACCATATTGGAAGGACCATTTGTTGCGCCATAATCTAGATGTTATGCACATTGAGAAGAATTTTTTCGACAACATAATGAATACCGTTCTAAATGTGCAAGGAAAACAAAAGATAATTTGAAAGCTAGATTGGATTTGCCGGATATTTGTTCCCGGAAGGAACTACATGTAATGTCAAATGGAAAATCATTGTCTCCCGCATTTCGGTTAGATGCGCATGCAAAAGATGAATTCTTTGACTGGATTAAGCATAGTGTCAAATTTCCAGATGGATATGCATCTAATCTTCGTAATTGTGTCGATACTATTGAAGGTAAATTTTCAGGGATGAAAAGTTATGATTGTCATGTTGTCATGCAAAGATTATTCCCATTTGCTTTTAGCGATCTACTGCCTAAAAACGTCCACGGAGCAATTGCAGGTATGACGTTAAATTTACATTATTATATATATATAATAATATTTTCATATATTATATGATATTAAAATATATTTTTTATGTAGAGATTGGTGCTTTTTTCCGAGATTTATGTACAAGATCACTTACTGTAGACGATATCCGAAATTTGGAGGGAAAGGTTCTCATTTGTAACCTGGAGAAAATATTTCCACCAGCATTTTTTGATGTTATGGAGCATCTTCCTATTCACCTCCCTAGAGAAGCAGCCCTTGGAGGATCTGTTCAGTACAGATGGATGTATCCTTTTGAGAGATATATGTTCCACCTAAAGAAAAAAATTAAAAATCTTGCCAGGGTTGAAGGTTCAATCGTCGCACAAAGTATTAATGAAGAAACATCTAACTTTGCTAGCTACTATTTTCCATCGCAAGTGCAAACAAAAAATAGACGGCCTTCACGACATGATGATGGAGGAGAAAAACCAAGCTATCCAGTGTATGTGCCAGAAATATTTGCACAAATTGGACGTTTAAGTGGAAAAGAGAAGATGCGACGCCTATCAGAGGAGGAACACAATCACTTGCATTTGTATATTTTGACAAATTGCGATGACGTTTTGGAATATGAAAGGTACATTCAATTTAATTTTGTTTTTAGTTATTATTATAATTTATTGTTAATTTATTTTTTCATAATTAACAGGATATACATGGAACAAATACGTGTTCATTATTCAGATTACAGCGAGAATGAGTTGGCCGAACTTAAAAAAAGCGAATTTGCAAAATGGTTGCATTTTTATGTTAGTGTTACCACAATTAATTACATAATTTTCAATAATAGTTTACTATATATCTATATATATATTTATAATTTAATACATTCTATTATTTTGTAGGTTACTACAGGTCCTTCTAGGGGCATAACGTTTCCCACGTGGTTAGTTGAGTTGGTGAGTGGTCCTACATTTACTGCAAAATCTTATCCAATGTACTGCAGTCGTGGTTATGCTTTTAAGAGTCATCGCGAAGGAAACTCACAAACAACTTGTAATTATGGTGTATCATCTCAATCGGGAGAAATTGTATACAATGGTATTCTTCGTGAAATATTAGAAGTACACTATCCAGGAATGATTGATTTGAGGTGTATTGTGTTCTATTGTGACTGGTATGACCCTGTCATGGGTCAACGTGAAGACGAATTCAGTGTTACATCTGTCCACTCTCGTAAGCGACATCGAAAATATGATCCTTTTATACTTGCATCACAAGCGGACCAGGTTTGTTACATTCGATATCCTCGTGTGAGAAACAAACAAGATCCTTGGATTACAGTGACCTCAATACATCCTAGAGGAATGGTATGTGGTATTAGCGAACAAGAGCCTATGCAACAAAGCACAATTGGTAACTTAGGTTCCATAGACACTTCTCTTGAAGTTAACCTTGTTGTTGATGATACCACAAACGAAGATTACAACGTGTTTCAAGATTCAGAAGAAGAGATTGGCGAGTTTGACGACCAAAATTCAGCTAATTCAGAATATTCATCAGATTCAGATTAAATTTGTGATAATAAGATTTTTTTTCCATACTTTAATTATATATAAATTATCTTTTCTAAATTCATATTCAAATTCAGATTTAATATTTTTTTCCATATTTCATTTTCATATGTTCATAAATGCTTACACGCTACATATTCAAACTTTTTTTGTTATTTTTAATGCATTTTGATATATAATTTTTTTTATCTGAAATTCTTTTTTTTAATAATTTATAAATATTTCTTGAAATATTGATAAAAATAGCGACGGTTTTCCGATGGCTTTTGTAACTCCGTCGGCAATCTGTCGGAATAAACAGAAATACTTTAATTATATATAAATATGTTACCGACGGCTTTCCGACGGCTTACGTACTTCCGTCGGAAATCTGTCGGAATACCATCAATTGCAACGTGTGCAAACTATTTGTCGATCATGCACAGGTTTTACCTTAATCGACGGCAATCCGACGGATTTCCGACGGATTTAAATTTTACCCGGGAAACATAATTTCCAACGCGGGATTTGGCGAAAATATTTATTACATATCCGATGGAATCCCGACGGAAATCGCCGTCGGAAATATCTAATATAACCTACGGCCGTTTCTTCTTCTTCTTCCTTTTTCACGTTTCTCTCCTTCGGATCTCATCCTCTTCCGCCGTACGTCGCCGCAAATATCTGCAAATCGCCGCAAATCATGTAAGTTTTTCTTTAAAAAATAGTTTTCTTATATGAATACTACTCTAAGGTCGAATCCAAGCCTATCCATCCATACTTGTGATTAGATTTTGAAATCTTGAACGACTATGTCAGTGGCTGCATTACAATTCATGTTCTTCGACATTTGGATCCATATATCTGTTCTCTCTAGTTTTAGTAAAATCTTTGAATTTTAGGGAACAATATGTGATCTTTCAGATTGGTTATATGTCTCATATAAGATTTTATCGTTCTCTTTGATTTATACTTTACATCTTTATAACTTCAGATTGATTCCTGTTCATTTAGAGTTTAATATTTAATATAAATTTATAAGCTATCAGTCTTACATTAAAAATTATAATCTATAGTAATAAATTTTATAATTGATAAAGCAAGTCGGGGATTAAATTTTCTAATATTTGTTAGTTGAAGTATTCTTTTAAGTATGTATACAAGTAATGGATACGAGAGATCTTTTTTGTTGACAACATAGTATTAATAGCTAAATTTGTTCTTAAAAATTCCGTCTTGAAAAAAGGTTTAGACTTGTGATTAGAGTTTGAATCACAACAGATTTTCATATTCTTTTATTAGAAACAATGGTACCTCCATGAAGGATTATAAGTTGTGGAATAAATGATACTTGGAATGGATCCACCTCAACTTATTATGTTTGTGCTTCATAATTAATTTAGTCAAAAAGACAATTATTATAATAATAAAATTCTTAAAAAATTGAAAATCATAATTATTTGCAATATTTTTTAACTTTCTAATAAAAAATATTATTAATATTACTTTTTTATAAAAATATTATAAACATTAAAAAATTATAGGTCGTATCAAGATTACCAAAGACGTGGTGAGTCATCGACTCCGAGTTTTATACCAACTCAAGTTCCAGAATCTGCAAATGATTCTTTCCGACCAATGACAATTGAAGAATTGGTTCAGCAGCCTGGAAGTGAACTTCTCACATTTCTCGATCCGAGACGTCAAGGAAACTCGACATGGTAAATTAAATTTTCTATAATTATATTTAAAATAATTATTTTAATACTATTTTATAATTATATTTAAAATAATTATTTTAATACTATTGTAATAAAAATTCGTAGGTTTGGTATTTCAAACAATAGAATAAGCAAATCTATATTAAAGATGCTTCATTCTCTTTTGAATAAATCATATACCAAATTTCGAGATATTCCGTACGAAGAACGTCAGATTTAGTTCAGGACGTTTGCGGTACGTTATTTAAATTTTAAATATATAATTATTTTAAATATTTTTTAATAATAATTTTTAAGTAATATATATTAAAATTTCGCAGCAAGAATTTACATGGGATCCCATGAACACAAAATTGGTGGAAGACGCTTTCGAAAAAGAGGCTGCAATACAATTTCCCCGCCATATGAACGAATGGAAACAAAAATGGAAAAAGGGAAAAGATAAACCAAGAGGGTTGAATGAGTCGGTTTGGAACGACTTTATTCGTTATTGGGAATCTTCCACCGCTGAGGTTATCTCGAAAACTAATTCGGGAAACCGGAAGAGCGACCGAGGAGGCAAAGGCATTTATATTCACAATGCCGGATCCACTAGTTTTCTCAGACGAGCCGATCAATTGGTAAATTAATTATTATATTAATTATTTATTATTATTTAAAAGTTTTTAAATTATTAATTTAGAATTTTTTTATTTTTAGGCACAAGAAATTGGAGCGCCTCCAGATCACTTGCAACTTCTCGAGGCCGTCCACACAAACAAAAAGACTGGTCGTATCCAAGATGGTCTCGTTAGTGAGATCATCAAAAAAGTAAAAAAGAAAAAAAGTGATATTCTAACCCAGCAATCTCAAGTTGGTTCTTCATCTTCGGTCGCTGAATTGCCGCGTTCTGAGATTAACCGTCTCGTTCTTGATGTAAGTTTTTTTAAAAAAAAAATATATAATTAATATTATAATAATTTTTATTAAATTTTTTAATAATATTTCTTATTTTTACAGGAAGTACCATTTTCAAAGGGTCGTCATCTAGGACTCGGGAGAGTTGCAGATACTGGTGGCGCAACATCTGCAGTTAGAAACGAGGAAAATGAACAGTTAAAAGAAGAAATGGCGTCCATGAAAATAGAGATGAATAATCTCAAAAACTTTGTAGAAATGATAAAAAATAAATTGCCTGATGACTTTTTTTCTCCTCCTTCTCCTCCTCCTCCTCCTTTGTAATTTGTAATTTAAAATAAATGTTTAATAATATTTATATTTATAATATTATTTTTCTTAATTGTATGATTATTTTTAATAATATTAATTTAAATATTAAAATAAAAATTAAAAATTAATTTTTTTAATATTTATATTTTTAAAATATTTAATTATTTAATTAAATATTTAAAAAATATAAATATTAAAAAATAATTTTTTTATTTTTTCAATTATTTGGTGTTTTCGACGGCTACTATCGTCGGAAATTCCCGACNTTAATATTATTTCTTATTTTTACAGGAAGTACCATTTTCAAAGGGTCGTCATCCAGGACTCGGGAGAGTTGCAGATACTGGTGGCGCAACATCTGCACTTAGAAACGAGGAAAATGAACAGTTAAAAGAAGAAATGGCGTTGATGAAAATAGAGATGAATAATCTCAAAAACTTTGTAGAAATGATAAAAAATAAATTGCCTGATGACTTTTTTTCTCCTCCTTCTCCTCGTGCTCCTCCTTTGTAATTTGTAATTTAAAATAAATGTTTAATAATATTAATATATATAATATTATTTTTATTAATTGTATGATTATTTTTAGTAATATTAATGATTATTTTTAGTAATATTAATTTAAATATTAAAATAAAAATAAAAAAATTATTTTTTTAATATTTATATTTTTAAAATATTTAATTATTTTGGAATTCCCGTCGGGAAATGTGTTGGTACATCCCGACGGTTATATACCGTCGGGAAATATCATCGGACAATATTTCCAACGGCACAAGTCATCGGAAAATGCCCTCGAAAATTCGTCGGCATTTTCCGATGTATCCGGACCATCGCAGATCCGTCGGTTAATTCCGACGGAATGATGTCATCGACCATCCGTCGGAATTTTCCGATGGCGCAGTTAATCGCTAATCCGTCGGAAATTATCGATACCTTCCCGACGGAAGAGCATTTCCGACGAAATAGTCCCGACGGACTATTTTCATCGGAAAGTAGTCGAGAAACCGTTTTACCGACATATTTCCGACGGATACAGCCGTCGGAAATACGCTGTTTTCTTGTAGTGTTATAAATGACGCATAATGCATTGTATCACACAGTTTGGGATACATTGGATTAATTGGCGGCTTTCTCTTAGCTCTTTCAATCACAAATGTTGTCGCAATATAAAAAATTGAGCTAGCTTAAGGTAGGCGTTGGGTTCGTGTCATTCTGAACTCAAAATGAAAAGTTACCAACGATTTAATGTGGACATATCAAGTTGATTGGCCAATTAAAATGATCATTATAAAGTAATCATTGGTGCTCCTTTTGTAAAGGCTTATATATGAATCATCACGCAGTTTGGGATACATTGGATTACTTGGCGGCTTTTTTGTACTTCTTTGAGTCTCAAATGATGTCACAGTATGGAAAATTGAGGTAGCTTAACGTGGGCGTTGGATTCGTGTCATCATTCTGAACTCTAAATCAACATTTACGGACGATTTACAGGGGAAAGTTGATCGGCCTGTAAAAATGATCATTCTAAACTGATCATTGGTGCTCCTTGAGTAAAGACTTATAAATGAAGCATAATGCACTACATCACACAGTTTGGGATACATTGGATTAATTGGAAGCTTTCTCTTAGCTCTTTCAGTCTCAAATGTTGTCATAATATATAGAATTTTGAGCTAGCTTAACATGGGTGTTGGTTTCGTGTCATTCTAAACTCTAAATCAAAAGCTATAGATGATTTACTGTAGACGTGTCAAATTGATTGGCCAGTTAAAATGATCATTCTAAACTGATCATTCGTTCTCCTTGAGTAAAGGATTACAAATGAAGCATAATGTATGACATCACGCAGTTTGGGATACATTGGATTACTTGGAGGCTTTTTTGTAGCTCTTTTCGTCTCAAATGTTGTCACAATATAGAAAATTGCGCTAGATTAACGTGGGCATTGGATTCGTGTCATTCTGAACTCTAAATGAACATTTACGGACGATTTAAAGTGGAAAGTTGATTGGCCAGTTAAAATGGTCATTCTAAACTGATCATTGGTGCTCCTTGAGTAAAGGCTTATAAATGGAGCATAATGCATTGCATCACGAAGTTTGAGATACATTGGATTACTTGGAGGCTTTTTCGTAGTTCTTTCAGTCTCAAATGTTGTCACAATATGGAAAACTGAGCTAGCTTAACGTGGGTGTTGGATTGGTGTCATTCTGAACTCTAAATCAAAAGTTACTAATGATATAGTGCGGACATGTCAAGTTGATCGGCCAGTTAAAATGATCATTCTAAACTGATCATTGGTGCTACATAAGTAAAGGCTTATAAATAAATCATAATGCTTGGCAATACGCAGTTTGGGCTAGATTGGATAACTTGGAGGCTTTCTCGTAGCTCTTTGAGTCTAAAATTTTGTCACATTATGGAAAATTGAGCTAGTTTAACGTGGGGGTTGGACTCATGTTATTTTGAGCTTTAAATCGGAAGCTAAAGATGATTTAGTGCAGACATGTCAAGTTGATCAGCTAGTTAAAATGATCATTCTAAATTTATCATTGTTCCTCTTTGAGTAGAGGGTTATAAATGAAGCATAATGGATGGCATCACGCAGTTTGGGATACATTGGATTACTTGGAGGCTTTGTCGTTTCTCTTTTAGTCTCAAATGTTTTCACAACATAAAAACTTGCTCTAGGTTAACCTCGGTGTTGGATTCTTGTCATTCGGAACACTAAATCAAAAGTTTTGAACGATTTAGTGCGGACATGTCAAGTTGATCAGCCTGTTAAAAATATCATTATAAACTGATCATTGGTGTTCCTTGAGTAAAGGCTTATAAATGAGGCATAATGCATGGCATCACACAGTTTGGGATACATTGGAAACTTTTTCGTAGCTCCTTCAGTCTCAAATGTTGTCACAATATAGAAAATTGGGCTAGCTTAATGTGGCATTGGTTTCGTGTCATTCTGAACCCTAAATAAAAGTTAGAGATGATTTAGTGCGAACATGTCAAGTGGATTGGCCAGTTAAAATGATTATTCTAAATTGATCATTGGTGCTCCTTGAGTAAAGGTAAATAAATGAAGCGTAATGTATGGCATCACGCAGTTTGGGAAACATTGGATTACTTGGAGGCTTTTTCGTAGCTCTTTGAGTCTCAAATGTTGTCAGAATATGGAAAATTGAGCTAGATTAACGTGGGCGTTGGATTTGTGTCATTCTGACCTATAAATCAAAAGTTACGAACGATTTATTGTTGACATGTCAAGTTGATTGGCCAGTTAAAATAATCATTCTAAACTGATCATTGGTGCTCTTTAAGTAAAAGCTTATAAATAAATCATAATGCATGCTAACACGTTGTTTGGGCTTGATTGGATTACTTGGAGGCTTTGTCGTAGCTCTTTCAGTCAAAAATGTTGTCACAATATGGATAATTAAACTAGTTTAACGTGGGTGATGGACTCATGTCATTTTGAACCCTAAATCAAAAGCCAAAGATGATTTAGTGCGCTTTGAGTCAAGAGTTATAAATGAATCATAATAGATGGCATTACACAATTTGGGATACATTGGATTACTTGGATGCTTCTTCGTAGCTCTTCAGTCTCAAATGTTGTCACAATATAGAAACTTTCGCTAGCATAACGTGGGCATTGAATTCGTGTCATTCTGAACACTAAATCAAAAGTTACAGACGATTTAGTGCAGACATGTCAAGTTGATCGGCCTATAAAAATGATCATTCTAAACTGATCATTGGTGCTCCTTGAGTAAAGGCTAATCAATGAAGCATAATGCAAGGCATCACACAGTTTGGGATATATTGGATTACATGAAGGCTTTGTCGTAGCCATTTCAGTCTCAAATGTTGTCGCAATATGGAAAACTGAGCTAGCTTAGCGTCGATGTTCGATTCATGTCATTCTAAACTTTAAATCAAAAGTTATAGATGACTTACTGTGAACATGTCAAGTTGATTGGCCAGTTAAAATGATCATTCTAAATTGATCATTGGTGCTCCTTGGCTAAAGGCTTATAAATGAAGCATAATGTATAACATCACGCAGTTTGGGATAGATTGGATTACTTGGAGGCTTTGTCGTAGCTCTTTGAGTCTCGAATATTGTCACAATATGGAATATTGAGCTATTTTTTACGTGGGTGTTGGATTCATGTCATTTTGAGCTCTAAATTAAAAGTTAAACATGATTTAGTGAGGACATGTTAAGTTGATCAGCTAGTTAAAATCATCATTCTAAAGTGATCACTGGTGCTCATTGAGTAAACCCATATAAATAAAGCATAATGCATGGCATCACGAGGCTTGGGATAGATTGGATTACTTGGAGGCTTTGCCGTGCCGCTTTCGGTCTTAAATTTTCTCACAATATAGAAAATCGAGCTAGCTTTACTTGGACGTAGGATTCGTGTCATGCTAAAATGTAAATCAAAAGTTACAGACGATTTTGTGTGGACATGTCTACTTGATCAGCTAGTTAAAATGAACATTCTAATATGATGATTGGTGCTCATTGAGAAAAGGTTTACAAACGAAGCATAACGCACGGCATCACGAAGTTTGGGATATATTGGAATACTTTGAGGCTTTGTCGTAGCTCTTTCAGCCTCAAATGTTGTCACAATATGGAAAATTGAGCTACGTTAGCGAGGGCGTTGGATTCATCTCATTTTGAGTTCTAAATTAAAAGTTAAAGATGATTTAGTGTGGACATGTCAAGTTAATCATCTAGTTAAAATGATCATTCAAAATTGATCATTGGTGCTGCTTGAGTAAAGGCGTTTAAATGAAGCACAATGCATGGCCTCATGCAGTTTGGGATAGATTGGATTACTTGGAGGCTTTATCATAGCTTTTTCCGTCTTAAATTCTGGTACAATATTGAAAATTGAGGGAGCTTAACGTGGGCATTGGATTTGTGTCATACTGAAATGTAAACCAAACCAAGTCTTGAGATTCTTCCCTAGTGTAGTCCTGAGAAGAGTTGACAATGTCCGGTTGACTACTTCAGTTTGGACGGGTCAAGCTTATCAGCCAGTTAAAATAATCATTCTAAACTGATCATGGTGCTCCTTGAGTAAAAGCTTATAAATAACGTGTGATGCATGACATCACGCAGTTTGGGATAGATTGAATTACTTGGAGGCTTTGTTGTAGCTCTTTCAGTCTGAGATATAGTCACAATATGGAATATTTAGCTTACTTAACATGTGAGTTGGATTCATGTCATTTTGAACTCTAAATTAAAAGTTAAAGACAATTTATTGCGGACATGTCAACTTGATCGGCTAGTTAAAATGGTCATACAAAAATGATCATTTGTGATTATTGAGTGTATAAATGAAGCATAATGGATGGCATCACGCAGCTTGAGATAGATTGGATTATTCGGAGACTTTGTCGTAGCAATTTATGTCTAGAATGTTGTCACAATATAAAAAATTGAGCTAGATTTACTTGGGCGTTGGATTCGTATCATTCTGCAATGTAAACAAAAGCCATGAATGATTTAGTGCGTACATGTCAACTTGATCAGCTAGTTAAAATGAACATTCGAAACTGATCATTGGAATTCATTGATCAAAGGTTTACAAATGAAGGATAATGCACGACATCACGTAGTTTGGGAAATATTGGATTACTTTTGGGCTTTGTCGTAGCTCTTTCAATCTCCAATGTTGTCACAATATGGAAAATTGAGCTAGCTTAACGTGAGCATTTGATTCGTGTCATTCAGAACTCTAAATCAAAAGTTACAGACGATTTAGTGCGGAAATGTCAAGTTGATCGGCCAGTTAATATGATCATTCTAAAATGATCATTGGTGTTGCTTGACTAAAAGCTTATAAAGGAAGCATAATACATTGCATCACTCAGTTTAGGATAGATTAGATTACTTGAAAGCTTTGTCGTACCTCTTTCAGTCTCAAATATTGTCACAATATGGCATATCGAGCTAACTTAATGTGGGTGTTTTATTCATGTCGTTTTGAACTCTAAATTAAAACTTTAAGATGATTTAGTGCGGACATGTCAACTTGATCTGCTAATTAAAATGATCATTCTAAACCGATCATTGGTGCTCATTGACTAAAGGCATATAAATGAAGCATAATGGATGGCATCTCGCAGTTTGAGATAGATTGGATTACATGGAGGCTTTGTCATAGCTAGTTTGGTGTTAAATTCTGTCAAATATAGAAAATAGAGCTAGCTTTACTTGGGTGTGGGATTTGTGTCATTCAAAAATGTAAATCAAAAGTTACGGACGATTTAGTGTGGACAGTCAAGTTGATCGATCAGTTAAAATAAACATTCTAAACTGAACAATTTTCTGATTGAGCAAAGGTTTACAAATGAAGCATTATGCATGACATCACACCATTAGGGATATATTGGATTACTTTGAGGGTTTGTCGTAACTCTTTCAGTCTCACATGTTGGCAGAATATGGAAAATCGAGCTAGCCTAACGTGGGCTTTGGATTCGTCTCATTTTCAGCTCTAAATCAAGAGTTAAAGATAATTTAGTGCGGACATGTCAAGTTGAACAGCTAGTTAAAATAATCATTCTAAACTGATCATTGGTGCTCATTAAGTAAAGGCATATATATGAAGCATAATCCATGGAATCATGCAATTCGGGAAAGAGTGGATTATTTGTAGCCTTTGTCATAGCTACTTCGGTCATAAATTTTGTCACAATATAGAAATTGAGCTAGCTTAACGTTGGCATTGGATTCGTGTCATTCTAAACTCTAAATAAAAAGTTACAAATGATTTAGTGCGGAAATGTCAAGATGATTGGCTAGTTAAAATGATCATTTTAAACTGATCATTGGTGCTCCTTGAGTAAACGCTTATAATGAAAGCATAATGTATCGCATCACTCAGTTTGGGATTGATTGGATTAGTTGGAGGCTTTGTTGTAGCTTCAAATATTGTCACAATATCGGATATTGAGCTAACTTAACGTGGGTGTTGGATTCATGTCAATTTGAACTCTAAATTTAAAGTTAATGACGATTTATTGCGGACATGTCTAATTGATCGACTAGTTAAAATGATCATTCTAAACTGATCATTGGTGCTCCTTGAGTAAACGCTTATAATGAAAGCATAATGCATGGCATCACACATCTTTTGATAGATTGAGTTACTTGGAGGCTTTGCCATAGCTTTTTAGTGTCAAATAATGTTCCAATATAGAAAATTGATCTAGCTTTACTTCAGCGTTTGTTTCATGTCATTTTGAGCTCTAAATTTAATGTTACTGACGATTTAGTGTGGACATGTCAAGTTGATCGGCCAGTTAAAATGAACATTCTAAACTGATCATTTTTGCTCATTGACCATAGGTTTACAAATGAAGCATAATGCATGGCATCACGCAGTTTGGGATATATTGGATTACTTTTGAGGCTTTGTCGTAGCTCTTTCAATCTCAAATGTTGTCACAATATGGAAAATGAAGCTAGCCAAACGTGGGCATTGGATTCATCTCATTTTAGATCTAAATTAAAAGTTAAAGGCAATTTATTGCGGACCTATGAAGTTGATCAACTAGTTAAAATGATCATTCGAAACTGGTCATTGGTGCTCATTGAGTAAGGGCCTATAAATTTAGTATAATACATGGACTCACGCAGTCCGGGATAGAGTGGATTATTTGGAGGCATTGTCATAGATATTTCGCTCTTAAATTTTGTCACAATATAGAAAATTGAGGTAGCTTAACGTTCGTGTTTGATTTTTGTCATTATGAATTGTAAATCAAAAGTTACGGACGATTTAGTGCGGACATGTCAAGTTGATCTGTTAGTTAAAATGATCATTGTAAACTGATCATTGGTGCTCCTTGAGTAAACACTTATAATGAAAGCATAATAATTGGCATCACGCAGTTTTGGATAGATTGAATTAGTTGGAGGCTTTGTTGTAGCTTTTTCAATCTCAAATATTATCACAATATAGAAAAGTGATCTAGCTTTACTTGGGCGTTGGATTCATGTCATTTTGAGCTCTAAATTGAAAGTTATAGACGATTTAATGTGGACATGTCAAGTTGATAGGCCAGTTAAAATGAACATTTTACACTGATCATTGGTGCTCATTGAGCAAAGGTTTACAAATATAGCATAATGCATGGCATCACGCACTTTTGGATATGTTGGATTACTTGGAGGCTTTGTCGTAGCTCTTTAAGTCTCAAATGTTGTCACAATATATAAAAATCAGCAAGCCTAACGTAGGCGATGGATTCATCTCGTTTTCAGCTCTAAATTAAAAGTTAAAGAAGATTTAGTGTGGACATGTGAAAGTTATCAGCTAGTTAAATGATAGTTCTAAGCTGATCATCGGTGCTGACTGAGTAAAGGCGTATAAGTGAACCATAATGCATGGAATCATGCAGTTTAGGATAGTGGATTATTTGGAGGCTTTGGCGTCGCTATATTGGTTTTAAAGTTTTTCAAAGTATAGAAAATTGAGCTAGCTTCAGTAGGCGTTGGATTCGTTTCATTCTGAACACTAAATCACAAGTAATGGAAGATTTAGTGCGGACATGTCAAGTTGATCGGCTAATAAATGATCATTCGAAACTGATCATTGGTGCTCTTTGAGTAAACACTATAATGAAAGTATAATGCATGACATCACGCAGTTTCAGATAGATTGGATTACTTGTAGGCATTGTCATAGCTCTTTCAGTCTCAAATATTGTCACAATATGGAATATTGAGCAAACTTAATGTGGACGTTTGATTCATGTCAATTTGAACTCTAAATGAAACTTTAAAGACGATTTTGTACATACATGTCAACTTGACCTGCTAGTTAAAGACGATTTAGTGTGTACATCTCAAGTTTATCGGCAACTTAAAATGATTATTCTAAACTGATAATTTGTGTTCATTAAGTAAACGCGTATAAATGAAACATAATGCATGGCATCACACAGTTTAGGATAGATTGGATTACTTGGAGGATTTTTTAACTATTTTGGCCTTCAATTTTGTCACGATCTAGAAAATTGAGCTAGCTTTACTCGGGCGTTGGATTCGTGTTATTCTGAAATGTAAATAAAAAGTTACGTCCGATTTAGTGTGGACATGTCAAGTTGATCGGTTAGTTAAAATAAACATTCTAAATTGATCATTCGTGCTCAGTGATAAATGAAGCATAATGCATGGCATCACGCAGTTTGGGATATAATGGATTACTTTGAGGCATTGTCTTAGCCTTTTGAGTCTCAAATGTTGTCACAATACGGAAACTTGAGCTAGCTTAACATGTGGGTGTTGGATTCAACTCATTTTGAGCTCTAAATCAAAAGTTAAAAACAATTTAGTGCAGAAATGTCAAGTTGATCAACTAGTTAAAATGATCATTCCAAATTGATCATAGGTGCTCATTGAGTAAAAGCTTATTGATGAAGCATAATGCATGGCATCGAGCAGTTTGCAATAAATTGGATTACTTGGAGATTTTGTCATAGCTATTTCAATCTTAAAATTTTTCATAATATAGAAAATTGAACTAGCTTAACATGGGTATTGGATTCGTGTCATTCAGAGCTCTAAATCAAAAGTTACGACTTATTTAGTGCAGACAAGACAAGTTAATCGGCCAGTTAAAATGATCTTTCTTAACTGATCATTGGTGCTCATTTAGTAAAAGCTTATTATCACACAATTTGCGATAGATTCGATGAATTGGGGACTTTGTCGTAGCTATTTCAGTTCTTAATTTTGTCACAATATAGAAAATTGAGCTTGCTTAACGTGGGTGTTGGATTCGTGTTATTCTGAGTTCTAAATCAAAAGTTACAGACGATTTTGTGTGGACATGTCAAGCTTATCATTGGTGCTCATTGAGTAAAGGCTTATTAATGAAGCATAATATGTGGCATCACGCAGTTAGCGATTGATTCGATTACTTCCAGGCTTTGTTGTAGCTATTAGTTTAGTTTCTATCCATACTTTAGTTTTTTTACTGTTCGTGCATTATCTTAATTCTATTAAAAAAAATTAAAAAAATATCACCAAAAAATTGAAACCGAGTGCATCTTTTTCTACGTGCATCACTAGGTTATAATCATTCTCTTCCTTGCATCTTTTTTCCCTTTTTGCTAAGAATATTGCCATTAATATATAGATTAATCGAAAACTACGAACAAGAAAATTATCCCAAAAAATCAAAAGAAAATCGGCTAGAAATCTAGGAAGATTTGCACATGCCTTTCCTTTTGCTATATTTTTTCCTTTTCTGTATTTTCCCTTTTCTTTAAATTTTTTCCTATTATAAAACCCTCTCCTAAAGAATTATTAGGTGCAACTACCACTATTTTCTCTTGTAGCAAACAATGGCTGAAGGAGGAAATCAGGATGCCACCGAGGCCATGATGGCCATGATGAGCATGTTCACCACACTCCAAACCCAACTCACATCACTAGGCGAGAAGCAGGAGCGTGTTCCGGTGAGATTCCAGGCCATAAGGCACTTTAGGGCTGGCCAAGACCCTGCTGAAGGTCCTGACCACCCAAGGCGACGGCCAGAAAAGGAGGAGCCCCACCCGGATGACGATGAGGGCGACCAGCCTCACGGCTATCACCCTAGGCCAAGAGGACCTCCTCGGCAAACAGAAGAAGAGGGCAATGTCTACGAGTCATATGGTCACCAGCAGAGACCAAAAATCCCCTCTAGACATCATGAGGATGGAGATGACTATGCCTATAACCGGGTAAACAATCATGACATCAAACTAACACCTCCAAGTTTTGCAGGAAAAGTAGATCCGAGGCCTATCTAGATTGGGAAAGGGGGATGGATCACATCTTCGACCACTACAACCAACCAGACCCAAGGAGAGTCTCCATGGCAGTAGCAAAACTCACGGATAATGCCCTCATCTGGTGGGATCGTGAGGCTTCTGATCGTAGGAGAAGGAGGTTAAGACCCGTCGACGCTTGGGTCAACATGAAGGATCTCATGAGAAAAAGGTTTGTTCCACCTTATTTCCATAGGTATTTGCAATGCCATTTCGTACTCTTAAACAGGGCACAAGATCAGTTGAGGAATACTATGATGAGTTTGACAGACTCAGGAATAGGCTGGAGCACAATGATGATGAAGAAGCATTGATGGCTCAATTCTTGGATAAATTGCAAGAAAGAATCAGCCGGAAAGTGGAGATGCAGATCTATAGTGACTTCCAGAATTTGTTCCACCTTTCTGTCCAGGATGAACAACACCTCAAGTGTATGAGCCAAGACATACGCAACAGACCTAGGACGCCTTGGGCACCAAGCAATGACACCAAGCCCGTAGACAAAGGCAAGAGCATTGAGATTGAGTCACGGTTCAAGAGCAAGCCTCCTGAACAAACCCGTAACCAGAGAGAGCCTAGTAAGTCATCTAACCCTCAGGGATCGCGTGATATCACTTGATTCAAGTGTCGGGGCCGCGGTCACATCTCAAGGGAGTGCCCAAACAACCGGGTCATGCTAATCACGGAGGCTGGAGAGTACGAGTCGCAAGATGAAGAGGATTTCAAACCAGAAACAGATTATGGAGAAATGTGGGAGAGGTACTGGTCACAGGACAAATCCTCAGTGCAATGGTTGACCCCTCTGAGACCATTCAAAGAGAGAACATCTTCGACAGCCGGTGCACTATCAAGGGCAAGATATGTAACCTCATCATAGATGGTGTGGTTCCTGCACACTAACGTGGCTAGTGCATATATGGTTGATAAGCTAGGTCTAGAGAAGACTAAGCACCCCCGGCCAAACCGAATGAGATGGCTAGATGAAAAGGTGGAGCTCAAGATTCATGAGCAAGTAACGGTGCCATTCATTGTGGGCAGATACCAGGACCAGGTAGTTTGTGACGTGGTACCCATGCAAGCTAGCCATCTTCTTCTAGGAAGAACATGACAATTCGACATGGCGACAAGGAATGATGGCCGGACAAATCTATATACTTTTGTGCACGACAAGAGAAAGGTCAGCCTAGCCCCTCTTAATTCTACACAAGTTACAACTACAAATGAGTAAGGAAAAGAAGCTCATTAAGTCTAATTTTCTTATTCAATCAAGTCATGTCTGGAGAGCTTTGGCCTCTATGGACTTAATGCTACTAATGGTTTTTAAGGAAGTTTCGAGTGCAATAAAAGAAGAGGTAGAGCTACCTCCTGAAGTAGCAGCCCTCCTCAACAAGTTACAGGATGTATTTCATGAGGAGATACCCGCATGCTTGCCTCCCCTACGCAGCATTGAGCACCAGATTGACCTCGTGGCGGGAGCAGCGATGCCCAATCGACCAGCATACCAGATGAGTCCAGAGGAGTCCAAGGAACTTGAGAAGCAAGTTAAGGAGCTCCTGGAGAAAGGCTATGTTCGAGAGAGCCTCAGGCCATGTGCCGTACCAGTATTGCTAGTCCCCAAAAAGGATGGGACTTGGCGAATATGTGTAGACTGCCGGGCCATAAACAACATCACTGTCAAGTACCGGCACCCTATACCACAGCTTGATGACATGCTGGATGAGCTGAGTGGAGCCACTGTCTTCTCCAAGGTAGACCTCAATAGTGGATACCACCAGCTCAGAATGAAAGAAGGTGATGAGTGGAAAACCACTCTCAAGACAAAGCAAGGGCTCAACGAGTGGACAGTCATGCCATTTGGCTTGACTAATGCCCCAAGCACCTTCATGCGCCTTATGAAACAAGTTCTTAGGGAGTACATCCGTAAGTTTTTAGTATTGTATTTTGATGATATACTTGTTTATAAACCACTCACAAGACAAAGCAAGGGCTCAACGAGTGGACAGTCATGCCATTTGGCTTGACTAATGCCCCAAGCACCTTCATGCGCCTTATGAAACAAGTTCTTAGGGCGTATGATGAGGACATCAGGTCGTACATCCAGCCAGGAGACCAGACTGGCCGACCAGGAAGCTTGCCCGAGACTGCCGGACCAGACAGTACCGCCGGACCCTCGACCTATAGGACCAGACCGGTCAACATCGCCGGCGGAGAGGCCCAAGCTTCCGGCACACTTGGTGGGGACGTGAATGACACCGCCTGTCCCCCTGATGACACCGCCGACTCCGGGATCAACTTGGCCGGTCCTGAAGTCATTCCGGCCAGTACCGCGCACATCCAGCCGGTACAGCCGATCCAGCCGAGTACACGCGCACTTCCACTTCTACACAAGAGGACTCGGACCAAATGAGCTACCAGCTCCAGGACATGCACTTAGAGGAAGCATCTACACCAGTGGTACCTCCAGGAGCAATGACAAGAAGCAGATCAAGAGCACTCTTCCACAAATTCAGCTTATGGGTCGACAAGCTTCTAGAGGAAGAGCAGCTAAGGACAATGGACCAGAAGAGAAAATTAGAGTCCAAAGGCTTCTCAACAACACAAGGAACATCAGAGACTTGGGCTTTAGTGGCAAGAGAGGTCAGGGCCCAAAGATATTTAACCCTACTCCAAGTCGAAGACTAGGAGCAAGGCGCGTGCATGCCACAAGGACGGCCACCTTCCATTTCTTGGCCGTGAGGTGAGTTAAGGTAAGTTTACATTCGAATATATGCCTCTTTCTGTTTTGCAGGGTAGGATCTAGTTGCTTTACATTTTTGAGTCAAGAACATTTTAGGAATAGGTCCTTTTTCGGTTATGCACTTTTGTATCTTTTCCTTTTTGCACTTTTGTAAACTTTCCTTTTTCTTTATTTGTGTCGACCCTAGAAGGTCAAGCTGTCGAGCATATTAATAAGGCTCCTTCCAGCATTGTAGTTCGACAACCTTTTTGATATTAATAAAATAGAACTTTCTTCCTACAAGCTTTCTCTCAAAAGAGACTTGTGCGCTTAGAACCTAGTTGAGACCAGCCCTCCTAGCTCTAAGTTTGTGATTTATCACGAGGTTCATCACCCCTCGTGTGGTTCACTTCACCCTTCCATCAAATACCAACCCAAAACCCCTATCCAAGAAGGTCTAAGGTCGAGTTTCTCACCTAACCTTCTCCAAAAAGCCCACGCGCATATAAGCCTTGAATCGAGGCTTGTATCATTTTGGTATCAGAGCTTAAAGCTCCTAAACCAGGTTGTTTCTATCCTTTAACTTGCTTTGTTTCTTGTTATTGCATTAGCTTAAGTTTCATTCAAGAAAATCAAAAAAATAACATCTAAGTTCATAGCGAGTGCATCTAGTTCCTAAGTGCATCACTAGGTTCTAGAATCATTCTTGCATTACAATTTTCGACTTTCCTTTTGTTAGAATCATATTTCCATTAAATTTAAGTTAAATTAAAAAGAAAAGAAAAGAAAATAGGAAAAATAGCAAAAGGATTCGAATTGGACAGCTAGCAATAGTTGTCAAGAAAGTTTCCTTTTTGTTCAAATCTCCATATTTTCGAATTTTCCATTTCTCAGATTTTTCCTTTTTGCATTTTTTCGAATCCCCCTTATAAAAAAAACCCTCCTAATAATTTAGGAGCAGCATAACTTGTCTTATTTCTTTGTACTACGCAATGGCAGAAGAAAATAGAGAAGCAACCGAAGCCATGATGGCCATGTTCNTGCATCTAGTTCCTACGTGCATCACTAGGTTCTAGAATCATTCTTGCATTGCTATATTCGACTTTCCTTTTTGTTAGAATCATATTTCCATTAAATTTAAGTAAAATTAAAAACAAAAGAAAAAGAAAATAGGAAAAATAGCAAAAGGATTCGAATTGGACAGCTAGCAATAGTTGTCAAGAAAGTTTCCTTTTTGTTCAAATCTCCATATTTTCGAAATTTCCATTTCTCAGATTTTTCCTTTTTGCAATTTTTTCGAATCCTTATAAAAAGAAAACCCTCCTAATAATTTAGGAGTATCATAACTTGTCTTCTTTCTTTGTAGCACGCAATGGCAGAAGAAAATAGAGAAGCAACCGAAGCCATGATGGCCATGTTCACCACCCTCCAAACGCAACTCGCATCCATTGGCGAGAGATTGGAGCGTGTGGAGAGGCCTGTGAGATTCCAGGCCATAAGGCACGTGAGAGCTGAGCAAGACCGTCCTGAGGGTCCTGAGCACCTTAGGACATGGCACGAACAGGAGGAGCCTCAGCCAGATGGAGATGAGGACACACAACCTCATAACTATCACCATAGGCCGAGAGGACCTCCACGGCAACTAGAGGCAGAAGATGGTGGCTTCGAGCCATATGGTCTTCACCAGAGGCCAAGGATGCCTCCTAGACATCATGAGGATGGAGATGAACACGCCTACAACCGGGTAACTCATCCTGATGTTAAGCTAACTCCTCCAAGTTTTGCAGGAAAAGTAGACCCGAGGCTTACCTAGATTGGGAAAGAAGAATGGATCATATCTTTGATCATTACAACCAACCAGGACCTAGGAGAGTCTCAATGGCAGTAGCACAACTCACGGAAAATGCTCTCATATGGTGGGATCGTGAGGTATCTAACAGAAGGAGGAAGAGAATGAGGCCCATACACTCATGGGTCGACATGAAAGACCTCATGCGACAAAGGTTTGTTCCACCTTACTTTCATAGAGACTTGCAACATCGTTTTCGTACTCTTAAGCAGGGTACTAGATCAGTAGAGGAGTACTATGAAGAGTTCGAGAAGCTAAGGAACAGGCTGGAGCTCAATGATGATGAAGAAGCATTGATGGCACAATTCTTAGATGGACTCCAAGAAAGAGTCAGCCGCAAGGTGGAAAGGCAAATCTACAATGACTTCAAAGACTTGTTCCACCTATCTGTCCAGGCTGAGCAGCACATCAAACGTAAGAGCCAAGTCATCCGCAGCAATCCTAAGACGCCTTGGGCACCAAGCAACATTCCCAAGCCCGTAGAAAAAGGCAAGAGCATAGAGATCGAGTCAAGGTTCAAGAGCAAGCCTCCTGAACCCACCTGTGACCAGAGAGAGCCTAGTAAGTCTTCTAACCCTCAGAGATCACGTGACATCACTTGTTTCAAGTGTAGGGGACGTGGACACATCTCAAGGGAGTGCCCAAACAACCAGGTCATGCTGATTACGGAGGCTGGAGAATATGAGTCCCAAGATGAAGAGGACTATGAACCAGAAGAGGAATATGGTGACATTTAGTACCCTGATGTGGGGGAAGTGCTGGTCACTAGACGCATCCTCAGTGCAATGGTGGATCCTTCAGAGACCATCCAAAGGGAGAACATTTTCCACAGCCGTTGCACCATCAAGGGCAAGGTATGTAACCTCATCATAGATGGTGGTTCTTGCACTAACGTTGTTAGTGCATATATGGTTGATAAGCTAGGACTAGAGAAGACAAGGCATCCTCGGCCATATAGACTGAGATGGCTCGATGACAAAGTGGAGCTCAAGATCCATGAGCAAGTCACTGTGACATTCAGTGTGGGCAAGTACCAAGACCAAGTCATGTGCGATGTGGTGCCCATGCAAGCTGGTCATCTTCTATTAGGAAGACCATGGCAGTTTGACAAAGAGACCAGGTATGATGGCCGAACAATTCTCTATACTTTTGTGCATGACAAAAGAAAAGTCAGCTTGGCTCCTCTTACACCTGCCCAGGTACACGAGCTACAACTCCAAATGAGTAAGGAAAAGAAACTTATCAAGTCTAATTTTCGTATTCAACCAAGCCATGTTCGGAGAGCTTTAGCCTCAAAGGATTTAATGTTACTAATGGTCTTCAAAGAAATTTTGAGTATAGAACAGGAACAGATAGAGCTACCTCCTGAAGTAGCAACTCTCCTCAACAAGTTCCAGGATGTGTTTCCAGAGGAGATACCAGTAGGCTTGCCTCCTTTACGTGGCATAGAACACCAGATCGATCTAGTGCCCGGAGCAGCCCTGCCCAACCGGCCAGCCTACCAGATGAGTCCAGAGGAGTCCAAGGAGCTTGAGAAGCAAGTCAAGGAGCTCCTGGAGAAAGGATATGTTCGAGAGAGCCTCAGTCCATGTGTCGTACCAGTGCTACTAGTGCCCAAGAAAGATGGGACTTGGCGAATGTGCGTGGACTGCCGAGCAATCAACAACATCACTATCAAGTACCGGCATCCAATACCACGGCTGGATGACATGCTAGATGAGCTGAGTGGAGCCACGGTCTTCTCCAAGATAGACCTCAAGAGTGGATACCACCAGGTCAGGATGAAAGAAGGTGATGAATGGAAGACTGCTTTCAAGACAAAGCAAGGGCTCTACGAGTGGACAGTCATGCCATTTGGCTTGACTAATGCCCCAAGCACCTTCATGCGCCTTATGAACCAAGTTCTTAGGACGTACATCAGTAAGTTTGTAGTGGTTTACTTTGATGATATATTAGTTTATAGTAAGTGCCAACGGGAACACCTCACACACTACAAGAAAACAGCGTATTTCCGACGGCTGTATCCGTCGGAAATGTGTCGGTAAAACGGTTTCTCGACTACTTTCCGATGATAATAGTCCGTCGGGACTATTTCGTCGGAAATGCGCTTCCGTCGGGAAGGTATCGATAATTTCCGACGGATTAGCGATTAACTGTGCCATCGGAAAATTCCGACGGATGTTCGATGACAACCTTCCGTCGGAATTAACCGACGGATCTGCGATGGTCCGGATACATCGGAAAATGCCGACGAATTTTCGAGGGCATTTTCCGATGACTTGTGCCGTTGGAAATATTGTCCGATGATATTTCCCGACGGTTTATAACCGTCGGGATGTACCAACACATTTCCGACGGCCTGTTCCGTCGGGAATTGCCGACGACAGTAGCCGTCGGAAACACGAAATAATTGAAAAAATAAAAAAATTATTTTTTTAATATTTATATTTTTAAAATATTTAATTAAATAATTAAATATTTTAAAAATATAAATATTAAAAAATATGTTTTTAATTTTATTTTAATATTTAAATTAATATTATTAAAAATAATCATATAATTAATAAAAATAATATTATAAATATTAATATTATTAAACATTTATTTTAAATTACAAATTACAAAGGAGGAGCAGGAGGAGAAGGAGGAAAAAAAAAGTCATCAGGCAATTTATTTTTTATCATTTCTACAAAGTTTTTGAGATTATTCATCTCTATTTTCATGGACGCCATTTCTTCTTTTAACTGTTCATTTTCCTCGTTTCTAACTGCAGATGTTGCGCCACCAGTATCTGCAACTCTCCCGAGTCCTGGATGACGACTCTTTTAAAATGGTACTTCCTGTAAAAATAAGAAATATTATTAAAAAATTTAATAAAAATTATTATAATATTAATTATATATTTTTTTAAAAAAACTTACATCAAGAACGAGACGGTTAATCTCAGAACGCGGCAATTCAGCGACCGAAGATGAAGAACCAACTTGAGATTGCTGGGTTAGAATATCATTTTTTTTTTTACTTTTTCGATGATCTCACTAACGAGACCATCTTGGATACGACCAGTCTTTTTGTTTGTGTGGACGGCCTCGAGAAGTTGCAAGTGATCTGGAGGCGCTCCAATTTCTTGTGCCTAAAAATAAAAAAATTCTAAATTAATAATTTAAAAACTTTTAAATAATAATAAATAATTAATATAATAATTAATTTACCAATTGATCGGCTCGTCTGAGAAAACTAGTCGATCCGGCATTGTGAATATAAATGCTTTGCCTCCTCGGTCGCTCTTCCGGTTTCCCGAATTAGTTTTCGAGATAACCTCAGCGGTGGAAGATTCCCAATAACGAATAAAGTCGTTCCAAACCGACTCATTCAACCCTCTTGGTTTATCTTTTCCCTTTTTCCATTTTTGTTTCCATTCGTTCATATGGCGGGAAAATTGTATTGCAGCCTCTTTTTCGAAAGCGTCTTCCACCAATTTTGTGTTCATGGGATCCCATGTAAATTCTTGCTGCGAAATTTTAATATATATTACTAAAAAATTATTATTAAAAAATATTTAAAATAATTATATATTTAAAATTTAAATAACGTACCGCAAACGTCCTGAACCAAATCTGACGTTCTTCGTACGGAATATCTCGAAATTTGGTATATGATTTATTCAAAACGAGAATGAAGCATCTTTAATATAGATTTGCTTATTCCATTGTTTGAAATACCAAACCTACGAATTTTTATTACAATAGTATTAAAATAATTATTTTAAATATAATTATAGAATACTATTAAAATAATTATTTTAAATATAATTATAGAAAATTTAATTTACCATGTCGAGTTTCCTTGACGTCTCGGATCGAGAAATGTGAGAAGTTCACGACCAGGCTGCTGAACCAATTCTTCAATTGTCATTGGTCGAAAAGAATCATTTGCAGATTCTGGAACTTGAGTTGGTATAAAACTCGGAGTCGATGACTCACCACGTCTTTAGTAATCTTGATACGACCTATAATTTTTTAATGTTTATAATATTTTTTATAAAAAAGTAATATTAATAATATTTTTTATTAGAAAGTTAAAAAATATTGCAAATAATTATGATTTTCAATTTTTTAAGAATTTTATTATAATGATAAAATTATTATAATAATTATTATATTAATTATGAAGCAAGGAATTTTACGATAACTAATGGAAAATGGACAACTTATTGCCATTGTTATCGAAATGGATTCTCAGATTAGTTTCATTGTCGTTGACAATTTATACAAAAAGATATTCTTCCAAGCATATATACAAAATTGGTCGACCATAACATATTATCTAGCTGTTTGTACAAAGTTAGAATTATATCACCAACTAAATTCAGATTTACACATTGCAAAGAGTTGTCTCTAAACATTTGAAGTGAACTATCTAAACTTGAATTCTCAGAACGGAAAAGCAAAGTGAAACTTCAAAAATTCCTTGGTATAACTGTTTATACTAAAACAAATTGATCAATGGAACAAATTAAAATCTATATTTTTTTGACTAAAACAAATTGATCTAAATAATCCGACTCGGCTCGGGTTAGTCGCCTCAGTAGTGTATATTTTTTAAGAAAAACTTACATGATTTGCGGTGATTTGCAGATATTTGCGGCGACGTACGGCGGAAGAGGATGAGATCCGAAGGAGAGAAACCTGAAAAAGGAAGAAGAAGAAGAAACGGCCGTAGGTTATATTAGATATTTCCGACGGCGATATCCGTCGGGAATCCATCGGATATATAATAAATATTTTCGCCAAATCCCGCGTTGGAAATTATGTTTCCCGGGTAAAATTTTAATCCGTCGGAAATCCGTCGGAGTGCCGTCGATGAAGTTAAAACCTGTGCATGATCGACAAATAGTTTGCACACGTTGCAATTGATGGTATTCCGACGGATTGCCGACGGATTAAAATTTGCTGTCGGAAATCCGTCGGGTACATATATCAATTAAAGATTTCCGATGGATTTCTGACGGTTTTAGCAAACAAAGGAAGTTGTCCGAAACTACTCCAATTCTAGCAATAGCCAAAGCAATGTACCTTGTTAAACAAAATATTTGTATTACTTATTTATTATTGTTATTTCAAATTAAAAATCATTTTAGAATTTTAGTAGACTTTTAAATAAATTTATTAATTTCTCAATTTTGCATAACTGTTTATAGAACCACGAAGAAAATGTGAACATTTTTTACAAGCTTTTTTGATGAAAAATAAAATAAAACATTATTATCACAAATTTAATCTGAATCTGATGAATATTCCGATTTTTTAACAGATTATTAAGAATTATTAACAGATAATTACGAACTGTAAAAAGATTATTCTTCAGAATATTCTCTATTTCCGACGGAATTCCGACGGTTACCGACCACAACCGGATATTCACGTATTTCGAATAAATCTTATCAAAATAAACCGACGGTTTTCCGACGACTGTCCGACCATAGACAGATAAACACACAATTTTAACAAGGTACGTATATTTCCGACGGATTTCCGACTGTATCCGACAATGGTCGGATAGTTCCGATGGGTTTCCGACGACCTCTGCCGACGGATTCCCGACGGGCTATAAAATACATAATCCGTCGCGAACTCGTCGGAATATTACCGACGTATCTGAAGCCGTCGGTAATATTCCGACGATTTCAAGAGGATATCCCGACAATTAGGATATCGTCGGAAACGCAACGGGTTACCGTCAGTTTTCACCATCGATTTACCGACGATCTTTACGGCGTCGGAAATTACCGACGGACCTCCGACGGTTTCAAATCCCTTGGTTATTTGTCGCTTATCCGTCGTAATGTCGTCGGAAAAGGCCGACGGTTTTTTGTCCGTCGGAAATGCCGTCGGAAATGTTAATGTTTTCTTGTAGTGACACATCTTGAGATGGTACTTAAAACCCTTCGACAAGAAGAGCTTTATGCCAATCTCAAGAAGTGTATCTTTTGTACTAATAAACTTGTCTTTTTAGGTTTTGTTGTAAGTTCACAGGACCTACAGGTTGATGAAGAGAAGATTTGAGCCATACAAGAATGGCCAACACCAAGCAACATCAGCCAAGTGAGAAGCTTCCACGGACTGGCCAGTTTCTATAGGAGATTTGTGCCCAACTTCAGCAGTATTGCCTCACCCTTGACGGCAGTAGTGAAGAAGAACGTGAAATTCAGCTAGGGAGAAGCTCATGAGAAGGCATTCCAGGCCTTGAAGGACAGCCTTACACATGCACTAGTGCTAGTCGTGCCCGACTTCAACAAGACGTTTGAAGTGGAGTGTGATGCCTCTAGAATAGGCATAGGAGCAGTGCTAACCCAAGGAGGGAGACCAGTGGCATACTTCAATGAGAAGCTAGGTGGTGCCTCACTGAACTACCCCACTTATGACAAGGAGCTCTATGCCCTTGTCCGAGCATTGGAGACTTGGCAGCATTACTTGCTGTCCAAGGAGTTTGTGATCCACACCGATCACGAGACTCTCAAACACCTCAGAGGGCAAACCAATCTCAAGAGGAGACATGCCAGGTGGATGGAGTTCATAGAGACCTTCCGTACGTCATCAAGTACAAGAAGGGCAAAGACAATGTGGTAGCCGATGCACTATCAAGGAGGTTTGCCTTGATATCAACCATGGAGGCAAAGGTCCTAGGATTTGAGCACATCAAAGACCTATACAAGGATGATCCTGACTTTGCTGAGAGCTACAAGGAGTGTGGCACAGGGAGTCATGGCAAGTTCTACATCCATGAGGGATTCTTGTTCCGAGAAAGGAGGATGTGCATACCACAAGGATCATTAAGGGAGCTTATCATCCGAGAAGCTCATGGAGGAGGACTCATGGGCCACTTTGGTGTCGACAAGACTCTAGCAGTAGTCAAGGAGCACTTCTACTGGCCACACATCAAGAGGACAGTAGAAGCACATTGTGCAAGATGCATTACTTGCAAGAAGGCAAAGTCCCGAGGGCAACCTCACGGGTTGTATCTCCCACTGCCCATACCAACACATCCATGGGTGGACATCTCGATGGATTTTGTTCTAGGTCTGCCCAAGATCAACCACAAAGATGCAATCTTTGTAGTGGTGGACAGATACTCCAAGATGGCACATTTCATCCCATGTGCCAATGTCAATGATGCCACACAAACAGCTGAGCTGTTCTTCAGGGAGATAGTACGGCTTCATGGAGTGCCAAGAACCATCGTATCAGACAGGGACACCAAGTTCCTCAGCCATTTCTGGAGGACCCTCTGGAGAAAGCTAGGCACGAAGCTACTCTTCTCTACCACCTGCCATCCTCAAACCGATGGCCAAATTGAAGTTGTCAACAGGACACTATCAACTCTTCTCAGGACTACACTNATATATAGTTTATTTAAGATAAATAATTATTTTCACATAATAATTTGTGCTATTTTTAGAATTTTAGTTTAATGTGCTAAATTTGGAAGATAAACTTAAAATAGTACTATTTTACGGTATTACTCTTTACTAAAACACTTAACACATTTCCTTAATCTTATATTACATATTAATAAACATTATATGTTTTTTAATTTTTGTACAACATAATATTTTTACACTTATGATGATTTTTACATACGTAACATTGAAATTATAAGTTTTAAATGTGAAAAATACATAAAAACCATGTAAAAATACATCCATGTTCGCAAATTGGTGGCAAAATGAGCAACGAATTTACGATCACGAGTTAAAAATTACAATGTACTCGCAAATTGGTCCCTCATTTTGTGACCAATTTGCGACCAGCTAACAAAAATGCCTTGTGATCACAAATTGGTCGAAAAATGAGCGATCAATTTGTAACTTCGAAGTAATTTTTATTATGTGGTCATGAAGTGATCACTATTTACCGACCAATTTCTGACTACATTTTAAAAAATTGGTATTAATATCTATACCAATATATTTTTGCACGATTTCTAATTACTCATCTAAAATGCAAAAAACATGATTAAAAAAATAGAGGGAGAGAGAAACGAAGTGTTCAAATATTAAAAATAAGAAGATGAAAAGACATACGTTAAACTTCTAAGAAAACCAATTTGGTTTAACTTCTATCACTTTAAAAAATTCTCTTTGAAAATTTGTAATATCATTTTTATAAATAAAATATATTATATTTATTCGTCATTATCGTCATCTCAAAATGAAATATTACACTAAAATTCATCTTCTACTCGGCATCTCCAACATTGAAATCAATTTTCTCGTTTGATTAACTATATCAACCAAACGAACACTCCTATATCGTCAACCACTGGTAGCTTTTCATCATTTTCTTGTTACAAAAGAATCTCGTCTTTGTTTTTCTAGTTTCCCAAAATATTAGATCTTGGATTAATTTTTTAAAAACTAATCAATGTTTGTTTTCATGATGATTTGGTGTGGGAATAAAAAATATAACAAACTTAATCTGCTTGAGATATTGTGATACATCATATAATGAAACATAAATTAGTTAATTATATACACAAATTTATAGAAATTTATGTAATATATATATGTATATATATTTAAATTAACATTACTTAATAATCATTTATTTAGAAATTATACGTACATAAAATAAACGGTTCGTATTTGCAGTATTTCCCTGATGGTAAGAGATCAACGACGTCATATTTTGAGTTCCGAGTTCCTTTCAAAATCGTAGGACCGTAGCATTCACATTTAGAAAGCGTGGTATTCAAATTTAGGAGTCCAACATTGATGAGGACATCAGGTCGTACATCCAGCCAGGAGACCAGACTGGCCGACCAGGAAGCTTGCCCGAGACAGCAGGACCATCTGGCGCGCCTGCCGGACCAGACAGTACCGCCGGACCCTTGACCTATAGGACCAGACCGGTCAACATCGCCGGCGGAGAGGCCCAAGCTTCCGGCACACTTGGTGGGGACGTGAATGACACCGCCGGTCCCTCTGATGACACCGCCGACTCCGGGATCAACTTGGCCGGTCCTGAAGTCATTCCGGCCAGTACCGCGCACAATCCAGCCGGTACAGGCCATCCAGCCGAGTACACGCACACTTCCACTTCTACACAAGAGGACTCGGACCAAATGAGCTACCAGCTCCAGGACATGCACTTAGAGGAAGTATCTACACCAGTGGTACCTCCAGGAGCAATGACAAGAAGCAGATCAAGAGCACTCTTCCACAAATTCAGCTTATGGGTCGACAAGCTTCTAGAGGAAGAGCAGCTAAGGACAATGGGCCAGAAGAGCAAATTAGAGTCCAAAGGCTTCTCAACAACACAAGGAACATCAGAGACTTGGGCTTTAGTGGCAAGAGAGGTCAGGGCCCAAAGATATTTAACCCTACTCCAAGTCGAAGACTAGGAGCAAGGCGCGTGCATGCCACAAGGACGGCCACCTTCCATTTCTTGGCCGTGAGGTGAGTTAAGGTAAGTTTACATTCGAATATATGCCTCTTTCTGTTTTGCAGGGTAGGATCTAGTTGCTTTACATTTTTGAGTCAAGAACATTTTAGGAATAGGTCCTTTTTCGGTTATGCACTTTTGTATCTTTTCCTTTTGTGCACTTTTGTAAACTTTCCTTTTTCTTTATTTGTGTCGACCCTAGAAGGTCAAGCTGTCGAGCATATTAATAAGGCTCCTTCCAGCATTGTAGTTCGACAACCTTTTTGATTATTAATAAAGTAGAACTTTTTCCCTACGAGCTTTCTCTCAAGAGAGACTTGTGCGCTTAGAACCTAGTTGAGACCAGCCCTCCTAGCTCTAAGTTTGTGATTTATCACGAGGTTCATCACCCCTCGTGTGGTTCACTTCACCCTTCCATCGTTTACCAACCAGAAAACCCCTATCCAGAAGCCTAAGGTTGAGTTTCTCACCTAATCTTCTACAAACAGCCCACGCGCATACATCCTTGAATCAAGGCTTGTATCATTTTGGTATCAGAGCTTAAAGCTCCTAAACCAGGTTGTTTCTATCCTTTTGCTTGTCTTATTTCTAGTTCTTGCATTAGTTTAAGTCGTATTCAAGAAAAATCAAAAAAACAACACCAAACTCCAAACCGAGTGCATCTAGCCTCCTACGTGTATCACTAGGGTTTAGATTCACTTTTGCATTGTCTTGCACGTTTTCCTTTTTGTTTAAATCATATTTCCTTTAATTTTAAGTTAAATTAAAAAGAAAATAAAAAGAAAATAGAAAGAATACTAAAGGAATTCGAATTGGACAGCTAGCACAAGTTGTCTAGGAAGTTTCCTTTTTTTCAAATTTCCTTTCCTTAGGATTTTCCTTTTGCATTATTTTCGAATCCCATATAAAAAGAAACTCTCCTAATAATTTAGGAGCACCCTAATTATCTTCTTTCTTTGTAGCACACATGGGAGAAGAGAATAGAGACGCAGCTGAAGCCATGATGGCCATGTTCACCACACTCCAAACACAACTCGCATCCATAGGCGAGAGGTTGGAGCGCGTGGAGAGACCAGTAAGATTCCAGGCCATAAGGCACGTGAGAGCTGAGCCAGATCGTCCTGAGGGTCCTGAGTACCTTAGGACACGGCACGAACAGGAGGAACCCCAGCCAGATGGAGATGAGGACACGCAACCTCATAACTATCACCATAGGCCGAGAGGACCTCCACGGCAACCAGAGGCAGAAGATGATGGCTTTGAGCCATATGGTCTTCACCAGAGACCAAGAATGCCTCCTAGACATCATGAGGATGGAGATGAACACGCCTATAACCGGGTAACTCATCCTGATGTTAAGCTAACTCCTCCAAGCTTTTGCAGGAAAAGTAGACCCCGAGGCTTACCTAGATTGGGAGAAGCGAATGGATCATATCTTTGATCACTACAACCAACCAGGACCTAGGAGAGTCTCAATGGCAGTAGCACAACTCACGGACAATGCCCTCATCTGGTGGGATCGTGAGGTATCTGACAGAAGGAGGAAGAGAATGAGACCCGTAGACTCATGGGTCGACATGAAAGACCTCATGCGACAAAGGTATGTTCCACCTTACTTTCATAGGGATTTGCAACGACGTTTTCGTACTCTTAAGCAGGGTACCAGATCAGTAGAGGAGTACTATGAAGAGTTCGAGAGGTTAAGGAACAGATTGGAGCTCAATGATGATGAAGAAGCATTGATGGCACAATTCTTGGATGGACTCCAAGAAAGGATCAGCTGCAAGGTGGAAAGGCAAATCTACAACGACTTCAAGGACTTGTTCCACCTATCTGTGCAAGCTGAACAGCACATCAAACGTAAGAGCCAAGACATCCGCAGCAAGCCTAAGACACCTTGGGCACCAAGCAACATGCCTAAGACAGTGGACAAAGGCAAAAGCGTAGAGATCGAGTCAAGGTTCAAGAGCAAGCCTCCTGAACCCACCCGTGACCAGAGAGAGCCTGGTAAGTCTTCTAACCCTCAAAGATCACGTGACATAACTTGTTTCAAGTGCAGGGGACGTGGACACATCTCAAGGGAGTGCCCAAACAACCGAGTCATGCTGATTACGGAGGCAGGAGAATATGAGTCCCAAGATGAAGAGGAATATGAACCAGAAGGAGAATATGGTGACATTGAGTACCCTGATGTGGGGGAAGTGCTGGTCACTAGACGTATCCTCAGTGCAATGGTGGATCCTTCAGAGACCATCCAAAGGGAGAACATCTTCCACAGCCGTTGCACCATCAAGGGAAAGGTATGTAACCTCATCATAGATGGTGGTTCTTGCACTAACGTTGCTAGTGCATATATGGTTGATAAGCTAGGTCTAGAGAAGACAAGGCATCCTCGACCATATAGACTGAGATGGCTGATGACAAAGTGGAGCTCAAGATCCATGAGCAAGTCACTGTGCCATTCAGTGTGGGCAAGTACCAAGACCAAGTCGTGTGCGACGTGGTGCCCATGCAAGCTGGCCATCTTCTGCTAGGAAGACCATGGCAGTTTGACAAAGAGACCAGGCATGATGGCCGAACCAATCTCTACACTTTTGTGCATGACAAAGAAAGGTCAGCTTGCTCCTCTTACACCTGCCCAGGTACACGAGCTACAACTCCAAATGAGTAAGGAAAAGAAACTTATCAAGTCTAATTTTCTTATTCAACCAAGCCATGTCCGGAGAGCTTTAGCCTCGAAGGATTTAATGTTACTAATGGTCTTCAAAGAAGTTTTGAGTATAGAACAGGGACAGGTAGAGCTACCTCCTGAAGTAGCAACTCTCCTCAACAAGTTCCAGGATGTATTTCCAGAGGAGATACCAGCAGGCTTGCCTCCTTTACGTGGCATAGAACACCAGATTGATCTAGTGCCCGGAGCAGCCCTGCCCAACCGGCCAGCCTACCGGATGAGTCCAGAGGAGTCCAAGGAGCTTGAGAAGCAAGTCAAGGAGCTCCTGGAGAAAGGATATGTTCGAGAGAGCCTCAGTCCATGTGCCGTACCAGTGCTACTAGTGCCCAAGAAGGATGGGACTTGGCGAATGTGCGTGGACTGCCGAGCAATCAACAACATCATCACAGTCAAGTACCGGCATCCGATACCATGGCTGGATGACATGCTAGATGAGCTGAGTGGAGCCACGGTCTTCTCAAAGATAGACCTCAAGAGTGGATACCACCAGGTCAGGATGAAGGAAGGTGATGAATGGAAGACTGCTTTCAAGACAAAGCAAGGGCTCTACGAGTGGACAGTCATGCCATTCGGCTTGACTAATGCCCAAGCACCTTCATGCGCCTTATGAACCAAGTTCTTAGGGCGTACATCAGTAAGTTTGTAGTGGTTTACTTTGATGACATACTAGTTTATAATAAGTGCCTACGGGAACACCTCACACATCTTGAGATGGTACTTAAAACCCTTCGACAAGAAGAGCTTTATGCCAATCTCAAGAAGTGCATCTTTTGTACTGATAAACTTTTCTTTTTAGGTTTTGTTGTAAGTTCACAGGGCCTACAGGTTGATGAAGAGAAGATTCGAGCCATACAAGAATGGCCAACGCCAGGCAACATCAGCCAAGTAAGGAGCTTCCACGGACTGGCCAGCTTCTATAGGAGATTCGTGCCCCACTTCAGCAGTATTGCCTCACCATTGACGGCAGTAGTGAAGAAGAACGTGGGATTCAGCTGGGGAGAAGCTCAGGAGAAGGCATTCCAGGCCTTGAAGGACAGCCTTACACATGCACCAGTGCTAGTCTTGCCCGATTTCAACAAGACGTTTGAAGTGGAGTGTGATGCCTCTGGAATAGGCATAGGAGCAGTGCTAACCCAAGGAGGGAGACCAGTGGCATACTTCAGTGAGAAGCAAGGTGGTGCCTCACTGAACTACCCCACTTATGACAAGGAGCTCTATGCCCTTGTCCGAGCATTGGAGACTTGGCAGCATTACTTGCTGTCCAAGGATTTTGTGATCCACACTGATCATGAGACTCTCAAACACCTCAGAGGGCAAACCAATCTCAAGAGGAGACATGCCAGGTGGATGGAGTTCATAGATACCTTCCCGTACGTAATCAAGTACAAGAAGGGCAAAGATAGTGTGGTAGCCGATGCACTATCAAGGAGGTTTGCCTTGATATCCACCATGGAGGCAAAGGTCCTAGGGTTCGAGCATATCAAGGACCTATACAAGGATGATCCTGACTTTGCTGAGAGCTACAAAGAGTGTGGCACAGGTAGTCATGGCAAGTTCTACATCCATGAGGGATTCTTGTTCCGAGAAAGAAGGCTGTGCATACCACAAGGATCCTTAAGGGAGCTTATCATCCGAGAAGCTCATGGAGGAGGACTCATGGGCCACTTTGGTGTCGACAAGATTCTAGCAGTGGTCAAGGAGCACTTCTACTGGCCACACATCAAGAGGACAGTAGAAGCTCATTGTGCAAGATGCATCACTTGCAAGAAGGCAAAGTCCCGAGTGCAACCTCACGGTTGTATCTCCCACTGCCCATACCCACACATCCATGGGTGGACATCTCAATGGACTTTGTTCTAGGTCTGCCCAAGATCAACCACAAAGATGCAATCTTTGTAGTGGTAGACAGATTCTCCAAGATGGCACACTTCATTCCATGTGCCAATGTCAATGATGCCACACAAACAGCTGAGCTGTTCTTCAGGGAGATAGTACGGCTTTATGGAGTGCCAAGGACAATCGTATCAGACAGGGACACCAAGTTCCTCAGCCATTTCTGGAGGACCCTTTGGAGAAAGCTAGGCACGAAGCTACTTTTCTCTACCACCTGCCATCCTCAAACCGATGGCCAAACTGAAGTTGTCAACAGGACACTATCAACTCTTCTCAGAACTACACTAGGGAAGAAACTAAAGACTTGGGTGGAGTGCCTGCCATTCATTGAGTTCGCCTACAACCGAGCCGTGCACTCAGCAACCAAGAAGACACCATTTGAAGTGGTATACGGCTTAAACCCTCTCACCCCATTGGAGCAAACACCACTGCCACCAGCTGAGATGACCAACCTCAACGGAGCATCCAAAGCAGAGTTCATAAGGAGGTTACACCAGAAGGTAGCAAAAAACTTGGAGAAGAGGACCGGACAGTACGTGACTCATGCCAACAAGGGAAGAAAGGAGGTGATCTTTCAACCAGGTGATTGGGTGTGGCTACACCTACGGCAGGAGAGGTTCCCAAACCTAAGGAGTTCCAAGCTAGCACCAAGAGGAGATGGAACATTCAGAGTGCTCGAGAGGATCAACAACAACGCCTACCGGATCGAGCTACCAGGTGAGTTTAATGTGTCCAATACGTTCAATGTTACTAACTTAGCCCCTTTCCATGCAGATGAACCAGTTTTGAGGACAAAACCTACTGAAGAGGGAGGGGATGATGAGGACATCAGGTCGTACATCCAGCCAGGAGACCAGACTGGCCAACCAGGAAGCTTGCCCGAGACAGCCGGACCATCTGGCACGCCTGCCGGCCCAAGCAGTACCACCGGACCCTCGACCACAAGGACCAGAGCAACCAGCATTGCCGGCGGAGAGGCCCAAGCTTCCGGCACACTTGGTGGCGACATGGATGACACCGCCGGTCCCTCTGGTGATGCCGCCAACTCTGGGATCAACTTGGCCGGTCCTGAAGGCATTCCGGCCAGTACCTCGCACAATCCAGCCGAGTACACGCGCATTTCCACTTCTACACAAGAGGACTCGGACCAAATGAGCTACCAGCTCCAGGACATGCACCTAGAGGAAGTATCTACACCAGTGGTGCCTCAAGGAGCAATGACAAGAAGCAGATCAAGGGCACTCTTCCACAAATTTAGCTTATGGGTCGACAAGCTATTAGAGGAAGATCGACTAAGGACAATGGGCCAAAAATGCAAGGAAGAATCCAATGGCTTCTCAACAACAGAAGGGACATCAGAGACTTGGGCTTTAGTGGCAAGAGAGGTCAGGGCCCAAAGATTTTTAACCCTACTCCAAGTCAAAGACTAGGAGCAAGGCGCGTGCATGCCACAAGGACGACCACCTTCCATTTCTTGGCCATGAGGTAAGTTAAGGTAAGTTTCAATTCGAATATATGCCTCTTTCTGTTTTGCAGGGTAGGATCTAGAATATTTATTTTATTGAGTCAAAGACATTTTAGGAATAGGTCCTTTTTCGATTATACACTTTTGTATCTTTTCCTTTTGTGCACTTTTGTAAGTTTTCCTTTTTCTTATTTGGGTCGACCCTAGAAGGTCAAGCTGTCGAGCATATTAATAAGGCTCCTTCCAGCATTGTAGTTCGACAACCTTTTTGATATTAATAAGTTTGTGATATATCACAAGGTTCATCACCCCTCGTGTGGTTCACTTCACCCTTCCATCTCATACCAACCAGAAAACCCCTATCCAGAAGATTAAGGTCGAGTGTCTCACCTAACCTTCTCCAAACAGCCCACGCGCATACAAGCCTTGAATCAAGGCTTGTATCACTTGGTATACGGCCGTGACACTCTCAGACAGGTTGCAAGAAACTTAGGCGAGAAACTCGGCCTTAGGCTTCTGAGGTTGGTTTTCTGGTGTGTGTAATGCGTGGTGGGGTGAGGTGAACCACACGAGGTATGAAAGGCCTTGTGATAAATCACAAACTTAGAGCTAGGAGGATTGGTCTCGACTAGGTCCAAACAACAAGCGTTTTTTGGAGAAAACTCTTAGAGAAAATATGCTCTGTATTAATTACCAAAAAGGTTGTCGAACTAAAACGCTGAAAGGAGCCTTATTAATATGCTCGGAAGCTTGACCTTCTAGGGTCGACCCAAGAGAAAAAATGGAAAAATTAAAAAAGTGCATAATGGAAAATTGGAAAATGGAAACAACCGAAAAAGGACAACTACTTAATTGTTCTTCACTCAACAAAAAGGAAAACTACTAGTTCCTACCACTCAAAACAGAAAAGGCAATTTATAATTTGAAAACTTACCTTCTTACCTTTTGGCTGAAAAATAGAAGGTGGCCGACCTTGCTTGCACCCGCCTAGTCTTGGACTTGAAGTAGGGTAATGTATTTTTGGGCCTTGACCTCCTTTGCCACGAGAGCCCAAGCTTCTGGAGTACTTTGACGAGTTGAGAATCCCTTAACTTGATCATTGCACTCTTGGCCCATTGTTCTTTGTCTTTGGTCTTCTAGGAGCTTATCCACCCACAAGCTGAACTTGTGGAAGAGTGTCCTTGTTCTGCTTCTTGTCATTGCTCCTGGTGATACCATTGGTACAGAACTTTCCCCTAGATGCATGCCCTGAAGTTGGCTGGTGATTTGGTCCGAGTCTCCTTGTGTGGAGCTTGAGCTAGAAACGTTATCGCATGAGCCGGCTATGGTGCGGGTTGAGCTGGCCGAAATGTTGTCGGAGCCGGGTGGAATGCTAGGTGAGCCGGCGGTGTCATCAGTCAAGCTGGCGGTGTTGGGCATGTCGCCCTGTTAAGCCAGACATTTGGGCCTCTTCGCACACAGAGTTGGTCGGCCAGGCCCAATTGCTCATCGGGCCGATGGTACCGCTTGGCCCGACCAAGTCGACTATCGGGCCGGCTGTCTCGGGCTGGTCTTCTTCACGATCTGGTCGGCCAACTTCACGATCTGGCCAGCCATTTGATCTGGTGTCCTGATCAGGGTACCACGAGGTAAGAATGAAGGAAGGCGATGAATGGAAGGCCACCTTCGAGACAAAGCAAGGGTTGTACGAGTGGACAGTAATGCATTTGGCTTGATCAATGCTCCAAGCATCTTCATGCGCCTTATGAACCAAGTACATAAGTAAGTTTATTGTTTTAAACTTTGATGATATTCTAGTTTACAGTAAGTGAGTTAAAGGATCAGATTACACATCTTGAGATGGTGCTAAAGACCCTTCGACAAGAAGAGCTCTATTCAATCTAAACTTACCATTGGAGGCTTTGTCATAGCTATTTCAATCTTAAATTTTTTCACAATAAAGAAAATTGAGCTAGCTCTGGATCGGAAATTATAGATGATTTAGTGGGGACATGTCACACTGATCGGGCAGCTAAAATGATCATTGTAAACTGATCATTAGTGCTCATTGAGTAAAGACTTATTAATGAAGCATAATGCATGGCATCAAGCAGTTTGCGATAGATTGTATTACTTGGAGGCTTTTTTGTTGCTACTTTAGCCTTAAAGTTTGTCACACTAGAAAATTGAGCTAGCTTAACGTGGGCATTGGATTCGTGTCATTCTGAGCTTTGAATCAAAAGTTACGATCGATAATGTGCGGATATGTCAAGTTGACTGTCGAATAAAATGATCATTCTAAACTTATCATTGGTGCTAATTGAGTAAAGGCTAATTAATGAAGCATAATTTAAGGCATCAAGCAGTTTGCAATAGATTGGATTACTAGGAGGCTTTCTCGTAACTATTTCAATCCTAAATTTTTTCACAATACAAAAAATACAGCTAGCTTAACGTAAGCGTTGGATTTGTTTCATTCTTAGCTTTGAATCAAATTTAGTGTGGACATGTCAAGTTGATCGGTCCGTTAAAATGCTCATTCTAAACTGGTCAATTGTTCTCATTGAGTAAAGGCTTATTAATGAAGCATAATGCGTGGCATAACGCAGTTTGCGATAGATTCCCTTACTTGGAGACTTTGTTTTAGCTATTTCAGTTTTCAATTTTGTCACAATATAGAAAATTGAGCCAGCTTAATGTGGGCATTGGATTCGTATCATTCTGAGCTCTGAATCAAAAATTTTAGAAGATTATGTGCTGACATATCAAACTGATCGGGTAGTTAGAATGATCATTCTAACTGATAATTAATGCTTATCGAGTAAAGGCTTAATAATGAAGCATAATGCATGGCATCAAGTAGTTTGCGTTAGATTGGATTTCTTGGAAGCTTTCTCGTAGCTATTTTAGTCTTAAATTTCGTCCCACTATAGAAATTTGAGCTAGCTTAATGTGGGCATTGGATTCATGTAATTCTGAGCTCTGAATCAAATGTTATGGACGATTACGTGCGGACATGTCAAGTTGACCTGCGAGTAAAATCATCATTCTAAACTTATTATTGGTGCTCGTTGAGCAAAGGCTAATTAGTGAACCATAATTTATGTCATCAAGCAGTTTGCGATAGATTCGATAACTTGGAGGCTTTTTCGTAGCTATTTGAGTCTTAAATTTTGTCACAATATAGAAACTTATCTACCTTAAAGTGGGCATTGCATTCCTGGCATTATGAGCTCTGAATAAAAAGTTACACATGGTTTAGTGGGGACATGTCAAGTTGACCGGAGAGTAAAATAATGAAGCATAAGGCATGGCATCAATCAGTTTGCGATAGATTAGTTTACTTGGAGGGTATGTGGTAACTATTTAAGTTGAAATTTTTTTCACAATATAGAAAATTGAGCTAGCTTAACGTGAGCGTTGGACTTGTTTCATTATGAGCTCTGAATCAAAATTACAGACGATTTAGTGCTAACATGTGAAGTTTTTCGGTAACTTAAAATGATCATACTAAACTGATCAACTGTGCTCATTTAGTAAAGGCTTAGTAATGAAGCATAATGTGTGGCATCACGGAGTTTGCGATAGATTTGATTACTTGGAGGCTTTGTTGTAGCTATTTCATTCTTCAATTTTGTCACTATATAGAAAATTGAGCTATCTTAACGTTGGCATTAGATTCGTATCATTCTGAGCTCTAAATCAAAATTTACCTAATATTTTGTGCGGACATGTCATGTTGACCGGTAGTAAAAAAAATTATTCTAAACTATTCATTGGTGATGCTTGAGTAAAGGCTTATAAATGAAGCATAATGCATGGCATCACGCACTTTGGGATAGATTGGATTACTTGGAGGCTTTGTCATAGCTATTTTGGTCTTAAATTTTGTCACAATATAGAAAATTGAACTAGCTTAATGTGCGCATTGGATTCATGTAATTATAAGCTCTGAATCAAAACTTACGTACGATTTTGTGCAGAAGTGTGAAGCTGATCGGGTAGTTAAAATGATCATTCTAACTGATCATTAGTGCTCATCGAGTAAAGGCTTACTAATTAAGCATAATGCATGGCATCATGCAGTTTGCGATAGATTGGATTACTTGAAGGCTTTTTCGTAGCTATTTTAGCTTAAATTCTGTCTTACTATAGAAAATTGAGTTAGCTTAATATGGACAATGGATTCGTGTCATTTGGAGCTCAGAATTAAAAGTTACGGATGATTTCGTTCGGACATGTCACGTTGATCGGCGAGTAAAATGATCATTCTAAACATATCATTGGTGCTCATTGACTAAAGGCTTACTAATGAAGCATAATGCATGGCATTAAGCAGTTTGCGATAGATTGGATTACTTGGAGGATTTTTCATAACTATTTCAGTCCATAATTTTTAAACAATATAGAAAATTGAGCTAGCTTAACGTGGGCGTTGGATTTGTTTCATTCTGAGCTATGAATCAAAAGTTACAGATGATTTAGAGCTAACATGTCAAGTTGATCAGTCTATTAAAATGATCATTCTAAACTGATCAATTGTGATCATTAAGTAAAGGCTTATTCATAAAGCATAATGTGTGGCATCACGCAGTTTGCGATAGATTCGATTACTTGGAGGCTTTGTTGTAGCTATTTCATTCTTCAATTTTGTCACAATATAGAAAATTGAGCTAGCTTAACGTGGACATTGGATTCATGCCATGTGCGGACATGTCACGTTGACTATTAGTAATAATGGTTATTCTAAAGCGATCATTGGTGCTCCTTGAATAAAGGCTTATAAAGAGGCATAATGCATGGAATCACGCAGTTGGGGATAGATTGGATTACTTAGAGGCTTTATCGTAGCTATTTTGGTCTTAAATTTTGTCACAATATAGGAAATTGAACTAGATTAATGTGGGCATTGGATTCGTGTAATTCTGAGCTCTGACTGAAACATTTCGGCCGATTTTGTGCAAACATTTAATGCTGATCGGGTAGTTAAAATGATCATTCTAAGTAATCATTAGTGCTCATCGAGTAAAGGCTTATTAATGAAGCATAATGCATGGCATCACACATTTTGCGATATATTGGATTACTTGGAGGCTTTTTCATAGCTATTTTAGTTTTAAATTTTTTCACACTATAGAAAATTAAGCTTGTTTAACATGGGCATTGGATTTGTGTCATTCTGAGTTATGAACCAAAAGTTACGGACAATTATGTGCGGACATGTCAAGTTGATTGGCGACTTAAATGATCATTCTAAACTTATCATTGGTGCTCATTGAATAAAGGCTTATTAATGAAGCATAGTGCATGACATCAAGCAGTTGGGATAGATTCGATTACTTGGAGGCTTTGTCGTAGCTATTTGAGTCTTAAATTTTGTCACAATATCAAAACTTAGCTACCTTAAAGTGGGCACTGGATTCGTGGAATTCTGAGCTGTGAATAAAAAGTTACACAAGATTTAGTGCGTACATGTCAAGTTGACCGGCGAGTTCAAATAATCATTCTAATCTGATCATTGGTGCACATTGCGTAAAAGCTTATTAATAAAGCATAATGCAAGGCATCGAGCAGTTTGCGATAGATTGGATTACTTGGAGGGTATGTCATAACTATTTTAGTCCTAAATGTTTTCACCATATAGAAAATTGAACTATCTTAACATTAGCGTTGGACTTGTTTCATTATGAGCTCTGAATCAAAATTTCAGACGATTTTGTGCTGACATGTCAAGTTGATCGGTCAGTTAAAATTATCATACTAAACTGATCAATTGTGCTCATTGAGTAAAGGCTTATTAATGAAGCATAATGCGTGGCATCATGGAGTTTGCGATAGATTTGATTACTTGGAGGCTTTGTTGTAGTTATTTCATTTTTCAATTTTGTCATAATATAGAAAATGGAGCTTTTTAACGTGGGCAGTAGATTCGTATCATTCTGAGCTCTGCATCAAAAGTTACGGACGATTTTGCGCAGATATGTCAAGTTGATCGGCGAGTTAAATGATCATTCTAAACTTATCATTGGTGCTCACTGAGTAAAGGTTTATTAATGAAGCATAGTCAATGACATCAAGATGTTCGCGATAGATTCGAATACTTGGAGGCTCTGTCGTAGCTATTTGAGTCTTAAATTTTGTCACAATATCGAAACTTAGCTACCTTAAAGTGGGCATTGACTTCGGGACATTCTGAGCTCTGAAAAAAAAGTTACACATGATTTAGTGCGGATATTTCAAGTTGACTGGCGAGTTAAAATAATCATTCGAATCTGATCATTGGTGCACATTGAGTAAAAGCTTATTGTTGAAGCATAATTCATAGCATAGCGCAGTTTGCAATAGATTGGATTGCTTGGAGGGTATGCCATAACTATTTAAGTTCTAAATGTTTTCACAATATAGAAAATTGAGCTAGCTTAACATGAGCGTTGGACTTGTTTCATTCTGAGCTCTGAATCAGAATTACAGATGATTTAGTGCTGACATGTCAAGTTGATCGGTTAGTTAAAATGATCATACTAAACTGATCAATTGTGGTCATTGAGTAAAGGCTTATTAATGAAGCATAATGCATGTCATCACGGAGTTTGCGATAGATATGATTACTTGGAGGCTTTGTTGTAACTATTTCATTCTTCAATTTTGTCACAATATAGAAAATTGAGCTAGTTTAACGTGGGCATTAGATTCGTGTCATGTGCAGACATGTCATGTTGACCGGTAGTAATAATGATCATTCTAAACTGATCATTGGTGCTCCTTGAGTAAAGTCTTAATGTGCGCATTGGATTCATGTAATTCTGAGCTTTGAATCAAAAACTACGGACGATTATGTGCGGAAATGTCAAGCTGATCGGGTAGTTAAAATGATCATTCTAACTTATCATTAGTGCTCATCGAGTAAAGGCTTACTAATGAAGATTAATGCATGGCATCATGCAGTTTGCGATAGATTGGATTACTTGAAGGCTTTTTCGTAGCTATTTTATCTTAAATTTCGTCTTACTATCAAAAATTGAGTTAGCTTAACATGGACATTGGGTTCGTGTCATTCCGAGCTCTGAATCAAAAGTTACGGACGATTACATGCGGACATGTCATATTGACCGGCGAGTAAAATGATCATTCTAAACATATCATTGGTGCTCATTGACTAACGGCTAACTAATGAAGCATAATGCATGGCATCAAGCAGTTTGTGATAGATTAGATTACTTGAAGGCTTTGATGTAACTATTTCAGTCAAATTTTTTTAACAATATAGAAAATGCAGCTACCTTAACGTGAGTGTTGGATTTGTTTCATGCTGAGCTCTAAATCAAAAGTTATAGACGATTTAGTGCTGACATGTCAAGTTGATCGGTTAGTTAAAATGATAATTCTAAACTGATCAATTGTGATAATTGAGTAAAGGCTTATTCATGAAGCATAATAGGTTGCATCGCACAGTTTGCGATAGATTCGATTACTTGGAGGCTTTGTTGTAGCTATTTCATTATTCAATTTTGTCACAATATAGAAAATTGAGCTATTTTTTCTTGGCCATTGGATTCGTGTCATGTGCGGACATGTCATGTTGACCGGTAGTAATAGTGATCATTCTAAACTGATCATTGGTGCTCTTTGAGCAAAGGCTTATAAAGAAGCATAATGCATGTCATCATGCAGTTTGGGATAGATTGGATTATTTGGAGGCTTTGTCGTAGCTATTTTGGTCTTAAATTTTGTCACAATATAGAAAATTGAAATAGCTTAATGTGGGCATTGGATTCGTGTAATTCTGACCTCTGAATGAAACATTACAGACGATTTTGTGCGAACATGTAAAGCTGGTCGGATTACTTGGAGGCTTTTTCATAGCTCTTTTACTCTTAAATTTCGTCACACTATAGAAAATTGAGTTTGCTTAACGTGGGATTTGGATTCCTGTAGTTCGAAGCTCTGAATCAGATGTTACGGACGATTACGTGCGGACATGTCAAGTTGACCGGCGAGTAAAATGATCATTCTAAATTGATCATTGGTGCTCATTGAGTAAATGCTTATAAATGAAGCATAATGCATGGAATCACACTGTTTTTGATAGATTTTATTACTTGGAGGCTTTCCATTGCTATTTAGTCTTACATTTTGTTACAAAATAGAAAATTTACCTACCTTAACGTGGGCATTGGATTCGTGCCATTCTGATCTCTGAATTAAAAGTTACAGACAAGTTTTTGCGGACATGTCAAGTTGATCGGCGAGTTAAATGATCATTCTAAGCTTATCATTCGTGCTCATTGAGTAAAGGCTTATTAATGAAGCATAGTTCATGAAAACAAGTAGTTTGCGATCGATTTGATTACTTGGAGGCTTTGTCATAGCTATTTCAGTCTTAAAATTTGGCACAATATCGAAAGCTTAGCTACCTTAAAGTGGGCATTGGATTCGTGACATTCTAAGCTAGGCATCAAAAGTTACAGACAATTTAGTGTGCACATATCAAGTTGACCAGCGATTAAAATAATCATTCTAAACTGATCATTGGTGCACATTGAGTAAAAGCTTATTAAGGAAGCATAATGCATGGCATCAAGCAGTTTGCGATAGATTCGATTACTTGGAGGCTTTGTCATAGCTATTTTACTCTTAAATTTTGTCACAATATCGAAAACTTAGCTACGTTAAAGTGGGCATTGGATTAGTGGCATTTTGTGCTCTGAATCAAAAGTTACAGACAATTTATTGCGGACATGTCAAGTTGACTAGCGACTTAAACTAATAATTCTAATATGATCATTGGTGCACATTTAGTAAAAGATTATTAATGAAGCATAATGCATGGCATCAAGCAGTTTGCGATAGATTGGATTATTTGGAGGGTTTGTCGTAATTATTTTAGTTTCTTCACAATATACAAAATTAAGCTAGCTTAACGTAAGCGTTGGATTTGTTTCATTTTGAATTGTGAATCAAAAGTTACAGACGATTTAGTGCTGACATGTCAAGCTGATCAGTCACTTAAAATGATCTTTCTAAACTGATCAATTATGCTCATTGAGTAAAGACTTATTAATGAAGCATAATGCGTGGCATCATGCAGTTTGCGATAGATTCAATTACTTGGAGGCTTCGTTCTAGCTATTTCATTCTTTAATTTTTTCACAATATAGAAAATTTAGCTAGGTTAATGTGGATATTGAATTCATATCATTCTGAGCTCTGAATCAAAAATTTTTGAATATTTTGTGCGGACATGCCATGTGTCGGTAGTAAAAATGATCATAATAAACTGATCATTGGTGCTCCTTGAGTAAAGAAGCATAATGCATGACATCACGCAGTTTGGGATAGATTTGATTACTTGGCGGTTTTGTCGTAGCTATTTTTGGTACTAAAGTTTGTCACAATATAGAAAATTGCTTAATGTGGGGATTGGATTCATGTAATTCTAAGCCCTGAATAAAAAAATACAGACGATTTTGTAAGGACATGTCAAGATGATCGGGTAATTAAACAGATCATTCTAACTGATCATTAGTGCTCATCGAGTAGCGGTTTAGTAATGAAGGATAATGCATGGCATCAAGCAGTTTGCAATATTTTGGATTACTTGAATGCATTTTCATAGCTATTTTAGTCTTAAATTTCATTACACTATAGAAAATTGAGCTAGCTAAACGTGGGCATTGGATTCGTGTCATTCTGAGCTCTGAATCAAAAGTTGCCGACAATTACGTGCGGACATGTCAAGTTGGCCGGTGAGTAAAATGATCATTCTAAACTGATCATTGGTGCTCATTGAGTAAAGACTTATAAATGAAGCATAATGCATGGCATCACGCTGTTTGCAATAGATTTGATTTCTTGGAGGCTTTAGCTATTTAAGTCTTGAATTTTGTTACAATATTTAAAATTTAGCTAGCTTAACGTGGGCGTTGGATTCGTGTCATTCTGAGCTTTGAATCAAAAGTTACGGACGATTTTGTGCGGACATGTCAAGTTGACCGGCGAGTTAAATGATCATTCTGAACTTATTATTTGTGTTCATTGAGTAAAGGCTTATTAATGAAGCATAGTGCATGACATCAAGCAGTTTGCGATAGATTTGATTACTTGGAGGCTTTGACGTAGCTATTTCAGTCTTAAATTTTGTCACAATTTCGAAAACTTAGTTACCTTAAAGTGGGCATTGGATTTTTTGTATTCTTAGCTTTGAATCAAAAGTTACAGAAGATTTAGTTACAGACAATTTCGTGCGGACATGTCATGTTGACTAGTAGTTAAAATGATCATTCTAAACTGATCATTAGTGCTCCTTGAGTAAAGGGTTATAAAAAAAGCATAATGCTTGGCATCACGCAGTTTGGGAAAGATTGGATTACTTGGAGGCTTTGTTGAAGATATTTCGTTCTTAAATTTGGTCATAATATAGAAAATTGAACTAGCTTAATGTGGGCATTGGATTCGTGTAATTCTGAGCTTTGAATCAGAAATTACGGAAGATTTTGTGCGTACATGTCAAGCTGATTGGATAGTTAAAGTGATCATTCTAACTGATCGTTCATCGACTAGAGGCTTAATAAAGAAGTATAATGAATGGCGTCAAGGAGTGTGCGATAGATTAGATTACTTGGAGGCTTTTTTGTAGCTATTTTAGTGTTAAATTTTGTCACACTACAACAAATTTAGCTAGCTTAACATGAGCATTGGATTCATGTCATTCTGAGCTCTACATCAAAAGTTACGGACGATTACGTGCGGACATGTGAAGTTGACCGACGAGTAAAATGATCATTCTTAACTTTTCATTGGTGCTCAGTGAGTAGAGGCTAATTAATGAAGCACAATTTAAGGCATCAAGCAGTTTACGATAAATTGGATTACTTGGAGGCTTTGTCATAGGTATTTCAGTCTTAAATTTTTTTCACAATGTAGAAAATTGATCTAGCTTAACGTGAGCATTGTATTCGTGTCATCGTGAGCTCTGAATTAAAAATTACTGACGATTTAGTGCGGACATGTCAAGTTGATCGGTCAGTTAATATGATCATTCTAAACTGAACATTGGTGCTCATTGAGTAAAGGCTTATAAATGAAGCATAATGTATGGCATCACGCTGTTTGTGATAGATTTGATTACTTGGAGGCTTTGCGTAGCTGTTTATTTCTTAAGTTTTGTTACAATAAAGAAAATTTAGCTAGCTTAACGTGGGAGTTGGATTCGTGTCATTCTAAGCTCTGAATCAAAAGTTTCGGACGATTTTGTGCAGACATGTCAAATTGATCGGCGAGTTAAATGATCATTCTAAACTTATCATTGGTGCTCATTGAGTAAAGGCTTATTAATGAAGCATAGTGCATGACATCAAGCACTTTCCGATAAATTCGATTACTTGGAGGCTTTGTCGTAGCTATTTCAGTCTTAAATTTTTTCACAATTTCGAAAACTTAGCTACCTTAAAGTGGGCATTGGTTTCATCGCGCTCTATGCTCTGAATCAAAAGTTACAGAAGATTTAGTGCGGACATGTTAAGTTGACCAGCGAGTTAAAATAATCATTTTAAACTGATCATTGGTGCACATTGAGTAAAAGCTTATTAATGAAGCATAATGCATGGCATCAAGTAGTTAGCGATAGATTGGATTACTTGGAGGGTTTGGTATAACTATAGTCCTAAATTTTTTCATAATATAGAAAATTGAGCTAGATTAGCATGAGCGTTGGATTCGTTTCGTTCTGAGCTCTGAATCAAAAGTTACAGACAATTTGGTGGGACATGTCAACTTGATTGGTCAGTGAAAATGATCATTCTAAACTGATTATTGGTGCTCAATGAGTAAAAGCTTATTAATGAAGCATAATGCGTGGCATCACACAGTTTACGATATATTCGATTATTTGGAGGCTTTGTTGTAGCTATTTTAGTTTTAATTCTGTCACAATACCGAAAATTGAAATAGCTTAACGTGGGCATTGGATTCGTATCATTCTGAGTTCAAAATCAAAAGTTATGGAAGATTTTGTGCGGACATGTCATGTTGACCAGTAGTAAAAATTATCATTTTAAACTGATCATTGGTGCTCCTTGAGTAAAGGTTTATAAATAAAGCATAATACATGGCATCACACAGTGTGGGATAGATTGGATTACTTGGAGGCTTTTAATAGCAATTTAAATCTTAAATTTTGTCACAATATAGAAAATTGAGCTAGTTTAACGTGGGCATTAGATTCGTGTCATGTGCAGAGATGTCATGTTGACCGGTAGTAATAATGATCATTCTAAAATGATCATTGGTACTCCTTGAGTAAAGTCTTAATGTGCGCATTGGATTCATGTAATTCTGAGCTTTGAATCAAAAACTACGGACGATTTTGTGCGGAAATGTCAAGCTGATCGGGTAGTTAAAACGATCATTCTAACTTATCATTAGTGCTCATCGAGTAAAGGCTTACTAATGAAGATTAATGCATGGCATCATGCAGTTTGCGATAGATTGGATTACTTGAAGGCTTTTTCGTAGCTATTTTATCTTAAATTTCGTCTTACTATCGAAAATTGAGTTAGCTTAACATGGACATTGGGTTCGTGTCATTCCGAGCTCTGAATCAAAAGTTATGGACGATTACATGCGGACATGTCATATTGACCGGTGAGTAAAATGATCATTCTAAACATATCATTGGTGCTCATTGACTAAAGGCTAACTAATGAAGCATAATGCATGGCATCAAGCAGTTTGTGATAGATTAGATTACTTGAAGGCTTTGACGTAACTGTTTCAGTCAAATTTTTTTTAACAATATAGAAAATGCAGCTACCTTAACGTGAGTGTTGGATTTGTTTCATTCTGAGCTCTAAATCAAAAGTTATAGACGATTTAGTGCTGACATGTCAAGTTGATCGGTTAGTTAAAATGATTATTCTAAACTGATCAATTGTGATAATTGAGTAAAGGCTTATTCATGAAGCATAATAGGTTGCATCGCACAGTTTGCGATAGATTCGATTACTTGGAGGCTTTGTTGTAGCTATTTCATTCTTCAATTTTGTCACAATATAGAAAATTGAGCTATTTTTTCGTGGCCATTGGATTCGTGTCATGTGCGGACATGTCATGTTGACCGGTAGTAATAATGATCATTCTAAACTGATCATTGGTGCTCTTTGAGCAAAGGCTTATAAAGAAGCATAATGCATGTCATCATGCAGTTTGGGATAGATTGGATTACTTGGAGGCTTTGTCGTAGCTATTTTGGTCTTAAATTTTGTCACAATATAGAAAATTGAAATAGCTTAATGTGGGCATTGGATTCGTATAATTCTGACCTCTGAATGAAACATTACAGACGATTTTGTGCGAACATGTAAAGCTGATCGGGTAGTTAAAATGACCATTCGAACTAATCATTAGTGCTAATTGAGTAAAGGGTTATTAATGAAGCATAATGCATGGCATCAAGCATGTTGTGATATATTGGATTACTTGGAGGCTTTTTCATAGCTCTTTTACTCTTAAATTTCGTCACACTATAGAAAATTGAGTTTGCTTAACGTGGGCTTTGGATTCTTGTAGTTCGAAGCTCTGAATCAGATGTTACGGACGATTACGTGCAGACATGTCAAGTTGACCGGCGAGTAAAATGATAATTCTAAATTGATCATTGGTACTCATTGAGTAAATGCTTATAAATGAAGCATAATGCATGGAATCACACTGTTTTTGATAGATTTTATTACTTGGAGGCTTTCCATTGCTATTTAGTCTTACATTTTGTTACAAAATAGAAAATTTACCTACCTTAACGTGGGCATTGGATTCGTGCCATTCTGATCTCTGAATTAAAAGTTACAGACAAGTTTTTGCGGACATGTCAAGTTGATCGGCGAGTTAAATGATCATTCTAAGCTTATCATTCGTGCTCATTGAGTAAAGGCTTATTAATGAAGCATAGTTCATGAAAACAAGTAGTTTGCGATAGATTCGATTACTTGGAGGCTTTGTCATAGCTATTTCAGTCTTAAATTTTGGCACAATATCGAAAGCTTAGCTACCTTAAAGTGGGCATTGGATTCGTGACATTCTAAGCTAGGCATCAAAAGTTACAGACAATTTAGTGTGCACATATCAAGTTGACCAGCGATTAAAATAATCATTCTAAACTGATCATTGGTGCACATTGAGTAAAAGCTTATTAAGGAAGCATAATGCATGGCATCAAGCAGTTTGCGATAGATTCGATTACTTGGAGGCTTTGTCATAGCTATTTTACTCTTAAATTTTGTCACAATATCGAAAATTTAACTACGTTAAAGTGGGCATTGGATTAGTGGCATTTTGTGCTCTGAATCAAAAGTTACAGACAATTTATTGCGGACATGTCAAGTTGACTAGCGACTTAAAATAATAATTCTAATATGAACATTGGTGCACATTGAGTAAAAGATTATTAATGAAGCATAATGCATGGCATCAAGCAGTTTGCGATAGATTGGATTATTTGGAGGGTTTGTCGTAATTATTTTAGTTTCTTCACAATATACAAAATTAAGCTAGCTTAACGTAAGCGTTGGATTTGTTTCATTTTGAGTTGTTAATCAAAAGTTACAGACGATTTAGTGCTGACATGTCAAGCTGATCAGTCACTTAAAATGATCTTTCTAAACTGATTAATTACGCTCATTGAGTAAAGACTTATTAATGAAGCATAATGCGTGGCATCATGCAGTTTGCGATAGATTCAATTACTTGGAGGCTTCGTTCTAGCTATTTCATTCTTCAATTTTTCACAATATAGAAAATTTAGCTAGGTTAATGTGGATATTGAATTCATATCATTCTGAGCTCTGAATCAAAAATTTTTGAATATTTTGTGCGGACATGCCATGTGTCGGTAGTAAAAATGATCATAATAAACTGATCATTGGTGCTCCTTGAGTAAAGAAGCATAATGCATGACATCACGCAGTTTGGGATAGATTTGATTACTTGGAGGCTTTGTCGTAGCTATTTTGGTACTAAAGTTTGTCACAATATAGAAAATTGAACTAGCTTAATGTGGGGATTGGATTCATGTAATTCTGAGCTCTGAATAAAAAAATACAGACGATTTTGTAAGGACATGTCAAGATGATCGGGTAATTAAACAGATCATTCTAACTGATCAATAGTGCTCATCGAGTAGCGGTTTAGTAATGAAGGATAATGCATGGCATCAAGCAGTTTGCAATATTTTGGATTACTTGAATGCATTTTCATAGCTATTTTAGTCTTAAATTTCATTACACTATAGAAAATTGAGCTAGCTTAACGTGGGCATTGGATTCGTGTCATTTTGAGCTCTGAATCAAAAGTTACCGAGAATTACGTGCAGACATGTCAAGTTGGCCGGTGAGTAAAATGATCATTCTAAACTGATCATTGGTGCTCATTGAGTAAAGGCTTATAAATGAAGCATAATGCATGGCATCACGCTGTTTGCGATAGATTTGATTACTTGGAGGCTTTAGCTATTTAAGTCTTGAATTTTGTTACAATATTGAAAATTTAGCTAGCTTAACGTGGGTGTTGGATTCGTGTCATTCTGAGCTTTGAATCAAAAGTTACGGACGATTTTGTGCGGACGTGTCAAGTTGACCGGCGAGTTAAATGATCATTCTGAACTTATTATTTGTGTTCATTGAGTAAAGGCTTATTAATGAAGCATAGTGCATGACATCAAGCAGTTTGCGATAGATTTGATTACTTGGAGGCTTTGACGTAGCTATTTCAGTCTTAAATTTTGTCACAATTTCGAAAACTTAGTTACCTTAAAGTGGGCATTGGATTTTTTGTATTCTTAGCATTGAATCAAAAGTTACAGAAGATTTAGTTACAGACAATTTCGTGCGGACATGTCATGTTGACTAGTAGTAAAAATGATAATTCTAAACTGATCATTAGTGCTCCTTGAGTAAAGGGTTATAAAAAAGCATAATGCTTGGCATCACGCAGTTTGGGAAAGATTGGATTACTTGGAGGCTTTGTTGAAGCTATTTCGTTCTTAAATTTTGTCACAATATAGAAAATTGAACTAGCTTAATGTGGGCATTGGATTCGTGTAATTCTGAGCTTTGAATCAAAAATTACGGAAGATTTTGTGCGTACATGTCAAGCTGATCGGATAGTTAAAATGATCATTCTAACTGATCGTTCATCGACTAGAGGCTTAATAAAGAAGTATAATGCATGGCATCAAGGAGTGTGCGATAGATTAGATTACTTGGAGGCTTTTTTGTAGCTATTTTAGTGTTAAATTTTGTCACACTACAAAAAATTTAGCTAGCTTAACATGAGCATTGGATTCATGTCATTCTGAGCTCTACATCAAAAGTTACGGACGATTACGTGCGGACATGTGAAGTTGACCGACGAGTAAAATGATCATTCTTAACTTTTCATTGGTGCTCATTGAGTAGAGGCTAACGTGGACATGTGAAGTTGACCGACGAGTAAAATGATCATTCTTAATATATTTTGTTACAATATAGAAAATTTAGCTAGCTTAACGTGGGAGTTGGATTCGTGTCATTCTAAGCTCTGAATCAAAAGTTACGGACGATTTTGTACAGACATGTCAAATTGATCGGCGAGTTAAATGATCATTCTAAACTTATCATTGGTGCTCATTGAGTAAAGGCTTATTAATGAAGCATATTGCATGACATCAAGCACTTTCCGATAAATTCGATTACTTGGAGGCTTTGTCGTAGCTATTTCAGTCTTAAATTTTTTCACAATTTCGAAAACTTAGCTACCTTAAAGTGGGCATTGGTTTCATCACGCTCTAAGCTCTGAATCAAAAGTTACAGAAGATTTAGTGCGGACATGTTAAGTTGACCAGCGAGTTAAAATAATCATTTTAAACTGATCATTGGTGCACATTGAGTAAAAGCTTATTAATGAAGCATAATGCATGACATCAAGTAGTTAGCGATAGATTGGATTACTTGGAGGGTTTGGTATAACTATAGTCCTAAATTTTTTCATAATATAGAAAATTGAGCTAGATTAGCGTGAGCGTTGGATTCGTTTCGTTCTGAGCTCTGAATCAAAAGTTACAGACAATTTGGTGGGACATGTCAAGTTGATTGGTCAGTGAAAATGATCATTCTAAACTGATTATTGGTGCTCATTGAGTAAAAGCTTATTAATGAAGCATAATGCGTGGCATCACACAGTTTACGATATATTCAATTATTTGGAGGCTTTGTTGTAGCTATTTTAGTTTTAATTCTGTCACAATACCGAAAATTGAAATAGCTTAACGTGGGCATTGGATTCGTAGCATTCTGAGTTCTAAATCAAAAGTTATGGAAGATTTTGTGCGGACATGGCATGTTGACCAGTAGTAAAAATGATCATTTTAAAATGATCATTGGTGCTCCTTGAGTAAAGGTTTATAAATAAAGCATAATACATGGCATCACACAGTGTGGGATAGATTGGACTACTTGGAGGCTTTTTAGTAGCTATTTAAATCTTAAATTTTGTAACACCATAGGAATTTAGTTAGCTTAACATGGACATTGGATTGGTGTCATTCTCAGCTTTAAATTAAAAGTTAGGGACAATTACATGCGGACATGTCAAGTTGACCGGCGAGTATAATGATCATTCTAAACTTTTCATTGGTGCTCATTGAGTAGAGGCTAATTAATCAAGCATAATTTATGGCATCAAGTAGTTTGCGATAGATTGGATTACTTGGAGGCTTTGTCATAGGTATTTCAGTCTTAAATTTTATCACAATATAGATAATTGATCTAGCTTAACCTGAGCTTTGTATTCATGTCATTATGAGCTCTGAAATAAAAGCTACAGACGATTTAGTGTGGACATGTCAAGTTGATCGGTCAATTAAAATGATCATTTTAAACTGAACATTAGTGCTCATTGAGTAAAGGCTTATAAATGAAGCATAATGAATGGCATCACGCTGTTTGCGATAGATTTGATTATTTGGAGGCTTTTCGCAGCTATTTAAGTCTTAATTTTTTTTTCAATATAAAAAATTTCGCTAGCTTAACGTGAGCGTTGGATTTGTGTCATTCTGAGCTACAAATCAAAAGTTATAGATGATTTTGAGCGGACATTTCAAGTTGATCGGCAAGTTAAATGATCATTCTAAACTTATCATTGGTGCTCATTGAGTAAAGGCTTATTAATGAATCATAGTGCATGACATCAAGCAGTTTGCGATAGATTCGATTACTTGGAGGCTTTTTCGTACCTATTTCAGTCTTAAATTTTATCACAATTTCAAAAACTTAGCTACCTTAAAGTGGGCATTGGTTTCGTCGCATTCTAAGCTCTGAATCAAAAGTTACATAAGATTTAGTGCGGACATGTCAAGTTGAGCGGCGAGTAAAAATAATTATTTTATACTCATCGTTGGTGCACATTGAGTAAAAGCTTATTAATGAAGCATAATGCATGGCATCAAGCAGTTTGCAATAGATTGGATTACTTGGAGGGTTTGGTGTAACTATTTTAGTCCTAATTGAGTAAAGGGTTATCAATGAGGCATAATGCATGGTATCACACAGTTTGCGATATATTCGATTACTTGGAGGCTTTGTTGTAGCTATTTCAGTCTTCAATTATGTCACAATATAGAAAATTGAACTAGCTTAACGTGGGCATTGGATTCGTATCATTCACAGCTCTGAATCAAAAATTACGTAAGATTTTTTGTGGACATGTCATGTTGACCGGTGGTAAAAATGATCATTCTAAACTGATCATTGGTGCTCCTTGACTAAAGGGTTATAAATGAAGCATAATGCATGGCATCACGCAGTTTGGGATAGATTGGATTACTTGGATGCTTTTTCGTAACTATTTTAGTCTTAAATTTTGTCTCACTATAGAAAATTTAGCTAGCTTAACATGGGCATTGGATTTGTGTCATTATGAGCTGTAAATCAAAAGATATGGACGATTACGTGCGGACATGTCAAGTTGACCGGCGACTAAAATGATCATTCTAAACTTATCATTGGTGCTCATCCAGTAAAGGCTTATTAATGAAGAATAGTGCATGGCATCACGCAGTTTGGGATACATTGGATTACTTGGTGGCTTTATCGTAGCTATATTTAGTCTTATAGTTTGTCACACTTTAGAAAATTGAGCTAGTTTAACATGGGCATTAGATTCGTGTCATTCGGAGCTCTGAATCAAAAGTTACGGACGATTTCGTGCGGACATGTCAAGTTGACCAGCGAGTTAAAATGATTATTCTAAACTTTTCATTGGTGCTCATTGAGTGAAGGCTAATTAATAAAGCATAATTTATTGCATCAAGCAGTTTACGATAGATTGGATTAGTTGGAGGTTTTGTCGTATCTATTTCACTATTAAATTTTTTCAGAATATAGAAAATTGAGCTAGCTAGAAATGAGCATTGGATTCGTGTCATTCTGAGTTCTGAATCAAAAGTTACACATGATTTAGTGCAGGCATGTCAAGTTGATTGGTTGGTTAAAATGCATTCTAAATTGATCATTCGTTCTCATTGGGTAAAGGCTTATTAATGAAGCATAATTTGTGGCATCAAAAACGATTTAGTGTGGACATTTCAAGTTGATTGGTCAGTTAAAATGATCATTAGAAACTGATCACTGGTGCTCATTGAGTAAAGGCTTATGAATGAAGCATAATGCTTGGCATCACGCAGTTTGCGATAGATACCATTACTTAGAGGTTTTGTCGTAGCTACTTCAGTCTTAAATTTTGTTACAATATAGAAAATTGAGCTAGCTTAACGTGGGTATTGGATCATGTCATTCTGAACTCTGAATCAAAAGTTACAGACGATTTTATGTCAAGTTGATCAGTCAGTCAAATTGATTATTCTAAACTGATCATTGGTGCTCATTGAGTAAAGGCTTATGAATGAAGCATAATGCGTGGTATCACACAGTTTGTGATAGTTTAGATTTTTTAGAGGCTTCGTCGTAGCTATTTCAGTCACAATATCGAAAATTAGCTACCTTAACGTGGGCATTGAATTAATGGCATTCTGAGCTCTGAATAAAAAGTTACAGACGATTTAGTGCGGACATGTCAAGTGGACCGGTGAGTTAAAATAATCATTATAAACTGATCACTGGTGCTCATTGAGTAAAAGCTTATAAATGAAGCATAATGAATGGCATCATGAGTTTGGGATAGATTGGATTAGTTGGAGGTTTTGTCCTAGCTATTTTGTTTTCAAATTTTGTCACAATATAGAAAATTGAACTACCTTAATGTGGGCGTTGGATTAGTGTCATTCGGAGCTCTGGATCAATAGTCACGGACAATTTTGTGCAGACATGAGAAGCAAATCGGCTAGTGCTCATTGAGTAAAAGCTTATTAATGAATCATAATGCATGGCATCAAGCAGTTTGCGATAGATTGGATTACTAGGAGGCTTTGTCGTAGCTATTAAAGTCTTTAATTTAGTCACACTTTAGAAAATTGAGCTACCTTAACGTGTGTATTGGATTCCTATCATTCTCAGCTCTGAATCAAAAGCTACTGATGATTCCGTGCGGACATGTCAAGTTGACCTGCTATTTAAAATTATCATTCTAAACTAATCATTAATTCTCATTGAGTAAAGGCTTATAAATGATGCATAATGCATGGCATCACGTAGTTTGGGATGGATTGGATTACTTGGAGATTTTGTCGTAGCTCTTTTTGTATCAAATGGTGTCGCAATATAAAAAATTGAGCTAGCTTAACATGTCCTCCGAAACTCTAAATAAAAGTTACGTAAGATTTAGTGCGTACATGTCAAGTTGATCGGCCAGTTAAATTGATCCTTCTAAACTCATCGTTGGTGCTCCTTGAATAAACACTTATAAATGAAGAATAATGCATGTCATCATGCAGTTTCGGATAGATTGGATTACTTGGAGGCTCTGTGGTAGCTGATTTAGTCTCAAATATTGTCACATTATTGAAAATTGAGCTAGCTTAACGTGCGCGTTTGATTCGTGTCATTCCGAACTCTTAATCAAAAGTTATGGACGATTTAGTGCTTACATATCATGTTTATCGGCAAATTAAATTGATCATTGGTGTTCCTTGACTAAAGAGTTATAAATGAAGCATAATGCATGACATCAAGCACTTTAGGATAGATTGGATTACTTGAAGGCTTTATGCTAGCTCTTTCAATCTCAAATGTTGTCACAATATAGAAAGTTTAGCTAACTTAATTTGGGCGTTGGATTTGTATCATTCTAAACTCTTAATCAAACATTACAGATGATTTTGTGCGTACATGTCAACTTGATCGACCAGTTAAATTGATCATTCTAAACTTATCAATTGGAGTTCAAATGAGCAAAGTTTTACAAATTAAGCATAATGGATGGCATCACGCAGTTCGGGATACATTTTATTACTCGGAGGATTTGTCATAGGTATTTCAGTATTATATTTTGTCACAATATAGAAACTTGATCTAGCTTAATATAGACGTGGATTCATATCAATCTAAACTCTAAATTAAAATTTACGGACGATTTAGTGCGGACATGTCAAATTTACCAGCTTGTAGAATTGATCACTCTAAACTGATCATTGGTGCTCATTGAGCAAAGGTTTACAAATGTAGCATAATGCATGGCATGATGCAGTTCGGGATAAAATGGATTACTTGGAGGCTTTTTTGTAGCTATTTCGGTCTTACATGGTGTCACAATATAGAAAATTGAGCTAGCTTAACTTGGATTTTGCATTCGTGTCATTCCAAACTCTAAATCAAAAGTTACGGAAAGCTTAGTGCGTACATGCAAAGTCTATCGGCCAGTTAAATTGATCATTCTAAACTGATCATTGGTACTTCTGGAGTAAGGGCTAATAAATGAAGCATAATGCATGGCGTCACATAGTTTAGAATATATATTTGATTACTTGAAGACTTTGTGGTAGCTGTTTCAGTCTCAAATTTTGTCACATTCTAGAAAATTGAGCTAGCGTAATGTGGGCGTCGGATTCATGTAATTCTGAACACTAAATCAAGAGTTATGAACAATTTAGTGCGTACATGTCAAGTTGATTGGCCAATTAAAATGATCGTTCTAAACTGATCAATGGTGCTGCTTGAGTAAAGACTTATAAATGAAGTATAATGCATGGCATCACATAGTTTGGAATACATTGGATTACTTAGAAGCATTTTCGTAGCTCCATTAAGCTCAAATGTTGTCACAATATAAAAAATTGAGCTACATTGATGTAGACATTATATTCGTGTCATTCTGAACTCTAAATCAAAAGCTAGTAACGATTTAGTTCATATATGCCAAATTGATGGGTCAGTTAAAATGATCATTATAAACTAATCATTGGTGCTCCTTGATTAAAGACTTATAAATGAAGCATAATGCATTGCATCACGCAGTTTGGGATACATTGGATTACTTTGAGGATTTTTCGTAGCTCTTTCACTCTGAAATGTTGTAACAATATTGAAAATTGATCTAGCTTAATGTGTGCATTGTATTCATGTCATTTTTATCTCAAAATCAAAAGTTAAAGACGATTTAGTGGGGACATGTCAAGTTGATCACCTAGTTAAAATGATCATTCTAAATTCATCATTGGTGCACATCATGCATGGTATCACACAACCTGGGATAGATTGGATTAATTGGAGGATTTGTCGTAGCTATTTTGGTCTTAAATTTTGTCACAATATTGAAAAGTGAGCTAGATTAATGTGGGCATTGGATTCAGGTAATTTTGAGCTCTTGATTAAAAGTGAAAGACGATTTAGTGCAGACAAGTCAAGTTGATCAGCTAGTTAAAATGATCATTCGAAACTGATCATTGGTGTTCATTGAGCAAAGGTTTACAAATGAAGCATAATGCATGGCCTCAAACAGTTTTGGATAGATTCGATTACTCGATGGCTTTGTCGTAGCTATTTTGGTCTATAGTTTTGTCATAATTTAGAGAATTAAGCAAGTTTAACGTGGGCGTTGGATTTATGTCATTCTGAACTCTAAATCAAAAGATACAGACGTTTTAGTGCGGACATTTCAAGTTGATCGGCTAGTTAAATTTATCATTCTAAACATATCATTTGTGCTCCTTGAGAAAATTCTAATAAATGAAGCATAATGTGTGCCATCACGCAGTTTAGAATACATTGGATTACTTGGAGGCTTTTTCTTTGCTCTTTCAGTCTCAAATCTTTTCATAATACAGGAAATTGTGCTACCTTAACATGGGCGCTGGATTCGTGTAATTCTGAACTCTAGATCAAAAGATACTAACGATTTACGGTGGATTTGTCAAGTTGATCGGCCTGTTAAAATGATCATTCTAAACTGATCGTTGGGGCTCCTTGAGTAATGGCTTATAAATGAAGCATAATGCCTGGCATCACGCAGTTTGGGATGCATTGGATTACTTGAAGACTTTGTCTTATCTCTTTCGGTCTCAAATGTTGTCACCATATGGAAAATTGAGCTAGCTTAACGTGGGCGTTGGATTCATGTCAGGTTGATCTCTAAATCAAAAGTTAAAGAAGATTTAGTGCAAAAATGTCAAGTTGATCAGTTAGTTAAAATGATCAATCTAAACTGATCATTGGTGCTCATTGAATAAAGGCGTATAAATGAAGCATAATGAATGACATCATGCAGTTTGGGATAGATTGGATTACTTGGAGGTTTTGTCGTAGCTAATTCGATCTTAAATCTTTTCATAGTATAGAAAATAAAGCTACATTAACGTGGGGGTTGGATTCGTGTCATTCTGAACTTTGAATCAAAAGTTATGGATGATTAAGTGCGTACATTTCTAGTTGAATGGCCAGTTGAAACGATCATTCTAAACTGATCAGTTGTGCTCCTTGAGTAAACACTAATAAAGGAAGCATAATGCATGGCATCACACAGTTTGGGATACATTGGATTACTTGGAGGCACTGTCGTAGCTCTTTCAGTATCAAATGTTGTCACAATATGGAAAATTGACCTAGTTTAATGTGGGCATTGGATTCATGTCATTTTGAGCTCTAAATCAAAAGTTAAAGAAGATTTAGTGCAGACATGTTGATACAAGCCTTGATTCAAGGATGTATGCGCGTGGGCTGTTTGTAGAAGATTAGGTGAGAAACTCAACCTTAGGCTTCTGGATAGGGGTTTTCTGGTTGGTAAACGATGGGAGGGTGAAGTGAACCACACGAGGGGTGATGAACCTCGTGATAAATCACAAACTTAGAGCTAGGAGGGCTGGTCTCAACTAGGTTCTAAGCGCACAAGTCTCTCTTGAGAGAATACTTGTTGAAAGAAAATTCGATCTTTATTAATTATCAAAAAGGTTGTCGAACTACATGCTGGAAGGAGCCTTATTAATATGCTCGACAGCTTGACCTTCTAGGGTCGACACAAATAAAGAAAAAGGAAAGTTTACAAAAGTGCACAAAAGGAAAAATACAAAAGTGTATAACCGAAAAAGGACCTATTCCTAAAATGTTCTTGACTCAAAAATGTAAAGCAACTAGATCCTACCCTGCAAAACAGAAAGAGGCATATATTCGAATGTAAACTTACCTTAACTCACCTCACGGCCAAGAAATGGAAGGTGGCCGTCCTTGTGGCATGCACGCGCCTTGCTCCTAGTCTTCGACTTGGAGTAGGGTTAAATATCTTTGGGCCTTGACCTCTCTTGCCACTAAAGCCCAAGTCTCTGATGTTCCTTGTGTTGTTGAGAAGCCTTTGGACTCTAATTTGCTCTTCTGGCCCATTGTCCTTAGCTGCTCTTCTTCTAGAAGCTTGTCGACCCATAAGCTGAATTTGTGGAAGAGTGCCCTTGAACTGCTTCTTGTCATTGCTCCTTGAGGTACCACTGGTGTAGAGACTTCCTCTAGGTGCATGTCCTGGAGCTGGTAGCTCATCTGGTCCGAGTCTTCTTGTGTAGAAGTGGAAGTGTGCGTGTACTCGGCTGGATGGCCTATACCGGCTGGATGGTGCGCGGTACTGGCCGGAATGACTTCAGGACCGGCCAAGTTGATCCCGGAGTCGGCGGTGTCATCAGGGGGACCGGCGGTGTCAATCACGTCCCCACCAAGTGTGCCGGAAGCTTGGGCCTCTCCGCCGGCGATGTTGACCGGTCTGGTCCTATAGGTCGAGGGTCCGGCTGTACTGTCCGGTCCGGCAGGCGCGCCAGATGGTCCTGCTGTCTCGGGCAAGCTTCCTGGTCGGCCAGTCTGGTCTCCTGGCTGGATGTACGACCTGATGTCCTCATCACATGTCAAGTTGATCAGTTAGTTAACATAATCATTCTAAACTAATCATTGGTGCTCATTGAGTAAAGGCGTATAAGTGAAACATAATGCATGGCATCACACAGTTTGGGATAGATCGGATTACTTGGAAGCTTTTTCATCACTTTTTCGATTTTAAATTTGATCATAATATAAAAACTCGAACTCGAGCTAGCTTAATGTGGACGTTGGATTTGTGTTATTATGAACTCTAAATCAAAAGTTACAAATGATTTAGTGGGTACATGTCAAGTTGATCGGCCAATTAAAATGATAATTCTAAATTGATCATTGGTGCTCCTTGAGTAAAGGCTTATAAATGAAGCATAATGCATGACATCACGCAGTTTGGCATTCATTGGACTAGTTGAAGGCTTTGTGGTCGCTCTTTCAGCCTCAAATGGTCTCACAGTAGAGAAAATTGAGCTAGATTAACGTGGACATTGGATTCGTGTCATTCTGAACTCTAAATCAAAAGATATGGAAGATTTAGTGCAAACATACGAAGTTGATCGGTTAATTAAAATGATAATTCTAAACTTATCAATGGTGCTCCTTGAGTAAAGACTTATAAATGAATCATAATGCATGGCATCACGCAGTTTGGGATACATTGGATTACTTGGAGGTTTTGTCGTAGCTCTCTCAGTATCAAATGATGTCACAATATGGAAAATTGTGCTAGCTTAACGTGGGCATTGGATTCATGTCATTTTTTTAGCTCTAAATCAAAAGTTAAAGACGATTTAGTGCAGACACGTCAAGTTGATTATCTAGTTAAAATGATCTTTCTAAACTGATCATTGGTGCTCCTTGAGTAAACGCTTAAAAATGAAGCATAATGCATGGCATCACACGGTTTGGGATACATTAGTTTACATGAAGGCTTTGTCGTAGCTCCTTCAGTCTCAAATGTTGTCACAATATAAAAACTTGAGCTTGCTTAACGTGGAGGTGGGGATTCGTATCATTCGGAACTCTAAAACAAAAGTTACGGATGGTTAAGTGCATACATGTCCAGTTGAACGGCCAATTGAAATGATCATTCTAAACTGTCTTTGGTGCTCCTTGAGTAAACACTAATAAAGGAAGCATAATGCACGACATCATGTAGTTTGGGATACATTGGATTACTTGGGCATTGGATTCATGTCATTTTGAGCTATAAATCAAACGTTAAAGAAGATTTGGTGCAGCCATGTGAAGCTGATCAGTTAGTTAACATAATCATTCTAGAACTGATCATTGGTGTTCATTTAGTAAAGGCGTATAAGTGAAACATAATGCATGACATCACAAAGTTTGGGATACATCGGATTACTTGGAAGCTTTTCCATCACTTTTTTTATCTTAAATTTTATCATAATATAAAAACTCGAGCTAGCTTAACATGGGCGTTGGATTAGTATTATTATGAACTCCAAATCAAAAGTTACACACGATTTAGTGCCTACATGTCAAGGTTATCGCCCAATTAAAATGATCATTCAAAACTGATCATTGGTACTCCTTGAGTAAAGGCTTATAAATGAAGTGTAATGCATGCCATCACGCAGTTTGGGATACATTAGATTACTTGAAAGCTTTGTGGCAGCTCTTTCAGTCTTAAATGATGTCACAGTATAGAACATTGAGATAGCTTAATGTGGGCGTTGGATTCGGGTCACTCTGAATTCTAAATCAAAAGTGATGGACGATTTAGTGCAAAAATGAGAAGTTGATCGGCCAATTAAAATGATAATTCTAAACTGATCTATGGTGTTACTTGAGTAAAGACTTATAAATTAAGCATAATGCATGGCATCATGCAGTTTGGGATACATTGGATTACTTGGAGGCTTTGTCGTAGCTCTTTCAATATCAAAAGTTCTCACAATATGGAAAATTATGCTAGCTTAACGTGGGCATTGGATTCATGTCATTTTTTGAGCTCTAAATCAAAAGTTAAAGGCGATTTAATGCAGACATGTCAAGTTGATCCTCTAGTTAAAATGATCTTTCTAAACTGGTCATTGGTGCTCCTTGAGTAAAGGCTTATAAATGAATCATAATGCATGGCATCACACGGTTTGGGATACAATAGTTTAAATGAAGGCTTTGTGGTAGCTCTTTCAGTCTCAAATGTTATTACAATATAGAAAATTTAACTCGCTTAATGTGGAGGTGGGGATTCGTGTCATTCGGAACTCTATATCAAAAGTTACGGATGGTTAAGTGCGTACATTTCCAGTTGAACAGCGAGTTGAAACGATCATTCTAAACTTTCTTTGGTGCTCCTTGAGTAAACACTAATAAAGGAAGCATAATGCATGGAATCACACAGTTTGGGATACATTGGGTTACTTGGAGGCATTGTCGTAGCTCTTTCAGTCTCAAATGTTGTCACAATATGGAATATTGACCTTGTTTAATGTGGGCATTGGATTAATGTCATTTTGAGCTCCAAATCAAAAGTTAAAGAAGATTTAGTGCACACATGTGAAGTTGATCAGTTAGTTAACATAATCATTCTAAAACTGATCATTGGTGTTCATTTAGTAAAGGCGTATAAGTGAAACATAATGCATGACATCACATAGTTTGGGATACATATTTGGAAGCTTTTCCATCACTTTTTAGATCTTAAATTTTATGATAATATAAAAATTCTAGCTAGCTTAACGTGGGCGCTGGATAAGTATTATTATGAACATCAAATCAAAAGTTACAGACGATTTAGTGCATACATGTCAAGGTTATCGGCCAATTAAAATGATCATTCAAAACTGATCATTGGTGCTACTTGAGTAAAGGCTTATAAATGAATATAATGCATGACATCACACAGTTTGGGATACATTAGATTACTTGAAGGCTTTGTGGTAGCTCTTTCAGTCTCAAATGATGTCACAGTATAGAACATTTAGATAGCTTAACGTGGGCGTTGGATTCGGGTCATTCTGAACTCTAAATCAAAAGTGATGGACGATTTAGTGCAAAAATGAGAAGTTGATCGGCCAATTAAAATGATAATTCTAAACTGATCTATGGTGTTACTTGAGTAAAGACTCAAGACCTATAAATGAAGCATAATGCATGGCATCATGCAGTTTGGGATACATTGGATTACTTTGAGGCTTTTTCATAGCTCTCTCAATATCAAATGTTGTCACAATATGCAAAATTGTGCTAGCTTAACATGGGCATTGGATTCATGTCATTTTTTGAGCTCTAAATCAAAATTTAAACACGATTTAGTGCGGACATGTCAAGTTGATCATCTAGTTAAAATGATCTTTCTAAACTGGTCATTGGTGCTCCTTGAGTAAAGTCTTATAAATGAATCATAATGCATGGCATCACACGGTTTGGGATACAATAGTTTACATGAAGGCTTTGTGGTAGCTCTTTCAGTCTCAAACGTTATCACAATATAGAAAATTAAGCTCGCTTAACGTGGATGTGGGGATTTGTATCAATCGGAAAACTAAATCAAAAGTTACGGATGGTTAAGTGCGTACATTTCCAGTTGAACGGCGAGTTGAAACGATCATTCTAAACTGTCTTTGGTGCTCCTTGAGTAAACACTAATAAAGGAAGCATAATGCATGGCATCACGCAGTTTGGGATACATTGGATTACTTGGAGGCACTGTCGTAGCTCTTTCAGTCTCAAATGTTGTCACAATATGGAAAATTGACCTAATTTAATGTGGGCATTGGATTCATGTCATTTTGAGCTATAAATCAAACGTTAAAGAAGATTTAGTGCAGCCATGTGAAGCTGATCAGTTAGTTAACATAATCATTCTAAAACTGATCATTGGTGTTCATTTTGTAAAGGCGTATAAGTGAAACATAATGCATGACAACACACAGTTTGGGATACATCGGATTACTTGGAAGCTTTTCCATCACTTTTAGATCTTAAATTTTATGATAATATAAAAATTCAAGCTAGCTTAACGTGGACGTTGGATTAGTGTTATTATGAACACCAAATCAAAAGTTACAGACGATTTAGTGCGTACATGTCAAGGTTATCGGCCAATTAAAATGATCATTCAAAACTGATCATTGGTGCTACTTGAGTAAAGGCTTATAAATAGAGTATAATGCATGACATCACGCAGTTTGGGATACATTATATTAATTGAAGGCTTTCTGGTAGCTCTTTCAGTCTCAAATGATGTCACAGTATAGAACATTGAGATAGCTTAACGTGGGCGTTGGATTCGGGTCATTCTGAACTCTAAATAAAAAGTGATGGACGATTTAGTGCAAAAATGAGAAGTTGATCGGCCAATTAAAATGATAATTCTAAATTGATCTATGGTGTTACTTGAGTAAATACTTATAAGTGAAGCATAATGCATGGCATCATGCAGTTTGGGATACATTGGATTACTTGGAGGCTTTTTCGTAGCTCTCTCAATTTAGTGGGTACATGTAAAGTTGATCAGCCAATTAAAATGATAATTCTAAACTGATCATTGGTGCTCCTTGAGTAATGGATTATAAATGAAACATAATGCATGATATCACACAGTTTGGGATACATTGGAATACTTGATGGCTTTGTGAAAGCTCTTTCAGTCTCAAATGTTGTCACAATATAGAAAATTGAGCTAGCTTAATGTGGGCGTTGGATTCGGGTCATTCTAAACTTTAAATCAAAAGTTATGGACGATTTAGCGCAAATATGCGACGTTGATCGGCCAATTAAAATGATAATTCTAAACCGATCAATGGTGCTCCTTGAATAAAGACTTATAACTGAAGCATAATGCATGGCATCACATAATTTAGGATACATTGGATTAAAAAAAATTGAGTTTTCTTAACGTGGGCGTTGGATTACTGTCATTCCGAACTCTAAATCAAAATGTATGAACGATTTACTGCAAACATGTCAAGTTGATCGGCCAGTTAAAATGATCATTCTAAACTGATCATTGGTGCTCCTTGACTAAAGGCTTGTAAATGAAACATAATGCATGGCATCACACAGTTTGGGATAGATTGGATTACTTTAAAGCTTTTTCTTCGCTTTTTCGATCTTAAATCTTAAAGTTTAATGGGACAATTGGATTCGTCTCATTTTGAAACCTAAATAAAAAGTTACGTACGATTTAGTGTGGACATGTCAATTTTATCGGTTAGTTAAATTGATCATTTTAAACTGATCATTGGTGATCATTGAGCAAAGGTTTCCAAATGAAGCATAATGCATGGCATCACGCATTTTTGGATATATTGGATTACTTCGAGGTTTTATCGTACCTATTTCGGTCTTAAATTTTATCACAATATAGAAAATTGAGCTCGATTAACATGGACGTAGGATTCGTGTCATTCTGAACTATAAATAAAAAGTTACGGACGATTAGTGCGTACATATCAAGTTGATCGGCCAGTTAAAATGATCATTCTAAACTGATCATTGGTGCTCCTTGAGTAAAGGCTTATAAATGAAGCATAATGCATTGCATCACGCAGCTTAGGATATATTGGATTACTTGAAGTCGTTGTGGTAGCTGTTTTAGTCTCAAACGTTGTCACAATATTGAAAATTGAGCTAGATTGTTGTGGGCATTGGATTCATGTCAATTTGGACTCTAGGTTAAAAGTAAAAGAGGATTTAGAGCGGACAGGTGAAGTTCATCATCTTGTTAAAATGATCATTCTAAACTGATCATTGGTGCTCATTGAGCAAAGGTTTACAAATGAAGTATAAAGCATGGCATTACGCAATTTCGGATAGATTGGATTACTTGGAGGCTTTGTTGTAGCTATTTCAGTCCAAAGCTTTGTCATAATATAGAAAATTGAGCTAGATTAACTTGGGAGTTGGATTCATGTCATTCTAAAGTCTAAATCAAAAGTTACGGATGATTAATTGCGTACATGTCAAGTTGAACTACCAGTTGAAATGATCATTATAAACTGATCATTGGTGCTCATAGAGAAAAGACATATAAAAGAAGCATAATGCATGGCATCATGATGTCTGCGATACATTAGATTGCTTGGAGTTTTTGTCGTAGCTCTTTCAATCTCATATGTTGTCACAATATGGAAAATTGAGCTACCTTAACGTGGGCATTGGATTCATGTCATTTAGAGCTCTAAATCAAACGTTAAAGAAGATTTATTTCGGACATGTCAAGTTGATCATTAGTGCTCATTGAGTAAAGACTTATAAATAAAGTCTAATGCATGGCATCACACAATTTGGGATAGATTGGATTACTTGGAGGCTTTGTCGTAGCTATTTATGTCTTAAATTTTGTCACAATATAGTATATTGAGCTAGCTAAACGTGGGCGTTGGATTCATATCATTCTTGAGCTCTAAATAAATAGTTACACACGATTTGGTGCGGACATGTCAAGTTGATCGGCCAGTTAAAGTGATCGTTTTAAGCTGATCATTAGTGCTCGTTGAGTAAAGGCTTATAAATGAATCATAAAGCATAGCATCACCCATCTTAGGATAGATTGGATTACTTGAACGCTTTCTGGTAGCTGTTTCAGTCTCAACTATTGTCACAAATAGAAAATTGAGGTACCTTAACGTGGGCGTTTGATTCGTGACATTCTAAACACTAAACCAAAAGTTATGGAGGATTTAGTGCATACATTTCTAGTTGATCGGCCAATTAAATTGAACTTTCTAAGATGATCATTGGTGCTCATTGAGCAAAGGTTTACAAATGAAGCCTTATGCATGGCATCAAAAAGTTTGAGATTGATTCGATTACATGGAGAGCTATGACAAAGCGTCCAAGTAATCCAATGTATCCCAAATTACGCGATGCCATGCATTATGCTTCATTGTAAACCTTTGCTCAATGAGCACCAATGATCAGTTTAAAATGATCATTTTAACTATCTGATCAACTTGACATGTCCGCACAAAATCATCTTTAACATTTGATTTAGAGCTCAAAATGATATGAATCGAACGCGCACGTTAATCTAGCTCAATTTTCAATATTGTGATGACATTTAAGACCTAAATAGCTACGACAAAGCCTCCAAGTAATCCAATCTATCCCAAATTGTGTGATGCCATGCATTAAACTTCATTTATACACCTTTACTCAATGTGCACCAATGATTAGTTTAGAATGATCATTTTAACTAGATGATCAACTTGATATGTCCGCACTAAATCATCCCTAACTATTGATTTAAAGTTCCGAATGACACGAATCCAACACCCACGTTAAACTAGCTCCATATTCTACATTTTGACAAAATTTAACACCAAAATAGTTACGAAAACGCGTACAAGTAATCCAAGCTATTCCAAACTGCGCGATAACATGCATTACACTTTATTTGTAAACCTTTGCTTAATGAGCACCAATGATCAGTTTAGAGTGATCAATTTATCTAATTGATAAACTTGACATGTCTGCACTAAATCGTCCATAACTTTTGATTTAGAGTTCAGAATGACACGAATCCAACGCCCACGTTAAGCTAGCTCAATATTCTATGTTCTGACAAAATTTAACACCGAAATAGCTATGAAAACACGTCCAAGTAATCCAATCTTTTCCAAACTGCGTGATGCCATGCATTATGCTTCATTTGTAAACCTTTGCTCAATGCGCACCAATTATCAGTTTAGAATGATCATTTTAATTAGCTGATGGACTCGACATATCCACTCTAAATCGTTTTTAACATTTGATTTTGGCTCAAAATGATATGAATCGAACTCCCACATTAATCTATCCCAATTTGCAATATTGTAATAACATTTGAGGCTGAAAGAGCTACGACCAAGCCTCCAAGTAATCCAATGTATCCGAAACTTCGTGATGCCATGCATCATGCTTCATTTATAAGCTTTTACAAAAACAGCACCAGTGATGAGTTTAGAATGATTATTTTAACTGGCTGATCAACCTGACATGTCCACACTAAATAGTCCGTAACTTTTGATTTAATGTTCAGAATGACACGAATCCAACCTCCTTGTTAAGGTATCTCAATTTTCTATATTGTTATAAAATCTGAAACCAAAATAGGTACGACAAAACATCCAAGTAATCCAATATATTCTAAACTGTGTGATGCCATGCATTATGCTTCATTTGTAAATATTTTCTCAATGACCATCAATTATCATTTTAGAATAATCAATTTAACTACCCAATAAACCTGACATGTCTGCACCAAATCGTCTGTAACTTTTGATTTAGAGTTCAGAATGACGTGAATACAATGCCCACGTTAAGCTAGCTTAATTTTCTATATTGTGATAAAATTTAAGACCAAAATTGGTACTACAATGCCTCCAAGTAATCTAGTGTATTCCAAAATGTGTGATGCCATGCATTATGCTTCATTTATAAGCCTTTACTAAAGGAGCACCAATGATCAGATTAGAATGATAATTTTATCTTTCCGATCAACTTGACATGTATGCACTAAATCATCCGTAACTTTTGATATAAAGTTCAGAATGACACAAATCCAACGCCTATGTTAAGCTCCCTCAATATTCTATATTGTGACAAAATTTAAGACCCAAATAGCTACAACAATACCTCCAGGTAATCCAATGTATTCCAAACTGCATGATGCCATGCATTATTCTTCATTTATAAGCCTTTACTAAAGGAGCACCAATGATAAGTTTAGAACCATCATTTTAACTCGCCGATCAACTTGGCATGTACGCACACAATTGTCCGTAACTTTTGATTTAGAGTTCAGAATGACACGAATCTAACGCCGACATTAAGCTAGCCCAACATTTGAAACTGAAAGAGCTACCACAAAGCCTTCAAGTGATCCAATCTATCCTGACCTGTGTGATGCCATGCATTAAGTTTCACTTAAAACCTTTACGCAAGGAGCACTAATGATCAGTTTAGAGTGATCAGTTTAGAATGATCACTTGGAGTGGCCGATCAACTTGACAATGTTGCACTATATCGTTCGGAATTTTAGTTTTAGAATTTAGAATGACACGAATCCAACACCCACGTTAAGCTAGCTCAAAATTTTGTGACAAAATATACAACCAAAATAGCTACAAAAAATCCTCCAATTAATCCAATCTATCCCTAATTGCGTGATGCCATGCATTATTCTTCTGTTACACACCTTTACTCAATAAGCACCAATGGTCAGTTTAGGATGATCATTTTAACTAACTGATCAACTTGACATGTCCATACTAAATCATCTTTAACATTTGATTTAGAGCTTAAAATGACATGAATTCAAAGTTCAAAGAGCTACGATAAAGCCTTTAAGTAATCCAATGTCTCTCAAACTGCGTGCGCCATGCATTATGCTTCATTTGTAAACCTTTGCTCAATTAGCACCAATGATCAGTTTAGAATGATTATTTTAACAAGCTGATCAAGTTGACATGTGATACAAGCCTTGAATCAAGGCCATAACACGCGTGGGCTGCTTGGAGAAGAATAGGCGAGAAACTCGGCCTTAGGCTTCCGGATGGGGGTTTTCTGGTTGGTATTGGATGGAGAGGTGAAGTGAACCACATGAGGGGTGATGAACCTCGTGATAAATCACAACTTACAAGCTAGGAGGGCTCATCTCGACTAGGGTTCTAAGCGCACAAGTTTTGAGAGAAACTCGTAGGAAGAAAGATCTATCTTTATTAATATCAAAAAGTTGTCGAACTACAATGCTGAAGGAGCCTTATTAATATGCTCGGCAGCCTTGACCTTCTAGGATTGACTCAAAAGAAAAATGGAAAAGTTACAAAAGTGCACAAGGAAAATTACAAAAAGGAAATAACCGAAAAAGGACAACTACCTAAATTGTTTTTGACTCAAAAATGTCAAACTTCTAATTCCTACCCTGCAAAACAGAAAAGGCAAGTATATAATTGAAAACTTACCATTCTTACCTTTCGGCCAAGAAATGGAAGGTGGCCGATGATGGGGACATCAGGTCGTATGGCCGGCCAAGAGACCAGACTGGCTGACCAGGAAGCTTTCCCGAGACAGCCAGGCCATTTGGCGTGTCTGCTGGCCCAAGCGGTACCGCCAGGCCTTCCACCAGCTGGGACGGACTGACCAACATTTCCGCGAAGAGGCCCAAACCTCCGGCCCAATTGGTGGCGACGTGGATGACACCGCCGGTCCAACTTGTGATGCCGCCAGCTTCAGAATCAACTTGGCCAGCTCAGATGACATTTCCGCCAGTACCTCGCACAGTCCAGCCGGTACAGCTGATCCAGCCGAGTGCACCGCCATTTCAACATCTACACAAGGAGACTCGGACCAGATAGGCTACCAGCTTCAGGACATGCATCTAGAGGAAGTCTCTACACCAGTGGTGCCACCAGGAGCAATGACAAAGAGCAGATCAAGGGCGCTCTTCCACAAATTTAGCTTGTGGGTCGACAAGCTCCTAGAGGATGATCGATAAAGGACATTGGGCCAGAAGTGCAAAGAAGAGTCCAAAGGCTTCACAACAATGCAAGGTACTTCAGAGACTTGGGATTTAGTGGCAAGAGAGGTGATGAGGACATCAGGTCGTACATCCAGCCAGGAGACCAGACTGGCCGACCAGGAAGCTTGCCCGAGACAGCAGGACCATCTGGCGCGCCTGCCGGACCAGACAGTACTGCCGGACCCTCGACCTATAGGACCAGACCGGTCAACATCGCCGGCGGAGAGGCCCAAGCTTCCGGCACACTTGGTGGGGACGGGAATGACACCGCCGGTCCCCCTGATGACACCGCCGACTCCGGGATCAACTTGGCCGGTCCTGAAGTCATTCCGGCCAGTACCGCGTACAATCCAGCGGGTACAGCCGATCCAGCCGAGTACACGCGCACTTCCACTTCTACACAAGAGGACTCGAACCAAATGAGCTACCAGCTCCAGGACATGCACNACAGCGATCCAGCCGAGTACACAGCGCATTTCCACTTCTACACAAAAGGAACTCCTTAACCAGATGAGCTACCAGCTCCAGGACATGCACCTAGAAGAAGTATCTACACCAGTGGTACCTCAAGGAGCAATGACAAGAAGCAGATCAAGGGCACTCTTCCACAAATTCAGCTTATGGTTCGACAAGCTCCTAGAGGAAGATCAGCTAAGGACAATGGGCCAGAAGAGCAAATTAGAGTCCAAAGGCTTCTCAACAACACAAGGAACATCAGAGTCTTGGGCTTTAGTGGCAAGAGAGGTCAGGGCCCAAAGATATTTAACCCTACTCCAAGTCGAAGACTAGGAGCAAGGCGCGTGCATGCAACAAGGACGGCCACCTTCCATTTCTTGGCCGTGAGGTAAGTTAAGGTAAGTTTCAATTCGAATATATGCCTCTTTCTGTTTTTCAGGGTAGGATCTAGAATATTTACTTTTATTGAGTCAAAGACATTTTAGGAATAGGTCCTTTTTCGATTATACATCAGGACGTATGGCTGGTCAGGAGACCAGACTGGAGGACCAGGGAGCTTGCCCGAGACAGCCGGGCCGTTTGGCATGTCTCCCGGCCCAAGCGGTACCGCCGGGCCTTCGACCAGCCGGGCTGGACCGACCAACATTTCCGGCGGAGAGGCCCAAACCTCCGGCCCAACTGGCGGTGACGTGGATGACACCGCCGACCCAATTGGTGACGCCGCCGGCTGCGGGATCAACTTGGCCGGCTCCGATGAAATTTTGGCCAGTACCTCGCACAGTCCAGCCGGTACAGCCGATCCAGCCGATTGCACCACCATTTCAACATCACAAGGAGACTTAGACCAGATAAGCTACCAGCTTCAAGACATCCATCTAGAGGAAGTCTCTACACAAGTGGTGCCACCAGGAGCAATGAGAAGGAGCAGATCAAGGGCACTCTTCCACAAGTTCAGCTTGTGGGTCGACAAGCTCCTAGAAGATGATCTACAAGGAACATTGGGCCAAGAGTGCAAAGAGGAGTCCAAAGGCTTCTCAACAAAGCAAGGGACTTCAGAGACTTGGGCTTTAGTGGCAAGAGAGGTCAGGGCCCAAAGATTCGTAACCCTAATCCAAGTCGAAGACTAGGCGCTAGGCGCGTGCATGCCACAAGGTCGGCCACCTTCCATTTCTTGGATGATAGGTAAGAATGGAAAGTTTTCATATTATATACTTGCCTTTTCTGTTTTGCAGGGTAGGATTTGGAATATTTACGTTTAGAGTCAAAGACATTTTAGGTAGAACTCCTTTTCGGTTATGCACTTTTGTAAGTTTTCTATTTGTGCACTTGTAAGTTTTCCATTTCTTTTCTTGAGTCAACCCTAGAAGGTCAAGCTGTCGAGCATATTAATAAGGCTCCTTCCAGCATTGTAGTTCGACAACCTTTTTCCTAATTAATAAAGATCGAATTTTCTTTCTACAAGTTATTCTCTCAAGAGACTTGTGCGCTTAGAACCAAGTTGAGACCAGCCCTCCTAGCTCTAAGTTTGTGATTTATCACAAGGTTCATCATCCCGCGTGTGGTTCATTTCACCCTTCCATCCATTACCAAACAGGAACCCCCTGTCCAGACGCTTAATGTTGAGTTTCTCCCCTAAACTTCTCCAAACAGCCCACGCGCGTACAGCCTTGAATCGAGGCTTGTATCATTTTGGTATCAGAGCTTAAAGCTCCTAAACCAAGTTGTTTCTATCCTTTACTTAGTTTTTTTCTAGTTCTTGCATTAGTTTAAGTCGCATTAAATAAAAAAAATCAAAAAAATAACATCAAACTCCAAACCGAGTGCATCTAGCTTCTACGTGCATCACTGGGGCTTAGGTTCATTCTTGCATTGCCATTTTTTCGTCTTTCCTTTTTATTAAAAGCATATTTCCATGAAATTGAATCAAAAAGCAAAAAAAATATAATAAACTACCAAAAGAAATCGACCAAAAACAGCTAGCACTAGTTAATAGGGAGTTTCCATTTTTCTAAACTTTCTATTTTTCAAATTTTTCTTTTTTTCCCAGTTTTTCCTTTTTGCATTTTTCGAATTTTCCTATGAAAGAAAACCCTCCTAATCAACATAGGAGCAAAATAACTTGTGTTTCTTTCTTGTAACACAATGGCAGAAGGAAATCAGGATGCAGCCGAGGCCATGATGGCCATGTTCACCACCCTCCAAACACAACTCGCATCCATCGGCGAGAGGTTGGAGCGCGTGGAGAAGCCGGTGAGATTCCAGGCCATAAGGCACGTTAGGGCTGAGCAAGACCGTGCTGAGGGTCCTGAACACCCTAAGACACGGCACGAATAGGAGGAGCCCCAACAGGTTGAAGATGAGGACACACAGCCTCACGGCTCTCACCCTAGACCGAGAGGACCTCCACGGCAACCAGAGGCAGAAGGTGATGGCTTCGAGCCATATAGTCATCACCAGAGACCAAGAATACCCCCTAGACATCATGAGGATGGAGATGAATGCACCTACAACCGGGTAACTCATCCTGATGTCAAATTAACTCCTCCTAGTTTTGCAGGAAAAGTATACCCCGAAGCGTATCTTGATTGGGAGAGGAGGATGGATCACATCTTTGATCACTACAACCAACCAGACCCTAGGAGAGTCTCCATGGCAGTAGCACAACTCACAGATAATGCCGTCATATGGTGGGATCGTGAGGTTTCTGACCGAAGGAGGAACAGGTTGAGGCCCGTAGACTCATGGGTCGACATGAAAGATCTCATGAGACAAAGGTTTGTTCCACCCTATTTCCATAGAGATTTGGAACGACGTTTTCGTACTCTTATGCAGGGCACCATATCAGTAGAGGAGTACTACAAAGAGTTTGAAAGGCTAAGGAACAGGCTGGAGCTCAATGACGATGAAGAGGCATTGATGGCGCAATTCTTGGATGGGTTGCAAGAGAGAATCAGCCGTAAGGTGGAGAGACAAATCTACAACGATTTCAAGGAGTTGTTCCACCTATCTGTTCAGGCTGAGCAGCACATCAGGCGTAAGAGCCAAGACATCCGCAGCAAGCCTAAGACACCTTGGGCACCAAGCAATAGCCCCAAGCCCGTAGACAAAGGCAAGAGCATAGAGATCGAATCACGGTTCAAGAGCAAGCCTCCTGAGCAAACCCGTGACCAGAGAGAGCCTAGTAAGTCTTCTAACCCTCAGAGATCACGTGACATCACTTGCTTTAAGTGTAGGGGTCGCGGTCACATCTCAAGTGATACAAGCCTTGATTCAAAGGATGTATGCGCGTGGGCTGTTTGTAGAAGATTAGGTGAGAAACTCAACCTTAGGCTTCTGGATAGGGGTTTTCTGGTTGGTAAAAGATGGAAGGGTGAAGTGAACCACACGAGGGGTGATGAACCTCGTGATAAATCACAAACTTAGAGCTAGGAGGGCTGGTCTCAACTAGGTTCTAAGCGCACAAGCTTCTTTGAGAGAATAACTTGTAAAGAAAATTCGATCTTTATTAATTAGCAAAAAGGTTGTCGAACTACAATGCTGGAAGGAGCTTTATTAATATGCTCGACAGCTTGACCTTCTAGGGTCGACTCAAACAAAGAAAAGGAAAGTTTACAAAAGTGCACAAAAAGAAAAGATACAAAAGTGTATAACCGAAAAAGGACCTATTCCTAAAATGTTCTTGACTCAAAAATGTAAAGCAACTAGATCCTACCCTGCAAAACAAAAAGAGGCATATATTCGAATGTAAACTTACCTTAACTCACCTCACGGCCAAGATATGGAAGGTGGCCGTCCTTGTGGCATGCACGCGCCTTGCTCCTAGTCTTCGACTTGGAGTAGGGTTAAATATCTTTGGGCCTTGACCTCTCTTGCCACTAAGGCCCACGTCTCTGATGTTCCTTGTGTTGTTGAGAAGCCTTTGGACTCTAATTTGCTCTCCTGGCCCATTGTCCTTAGCTGCTCTTCCTCTAGAAGCTTGTCGACCCATAAGCTAAATTTGTGGAAGAGTGCTCTTGATCTGCTTCTTGTCATTGCTCCTGGAGGTACCACTGGTGTAGATACTTCCTCTAAGTGCATGTCCTGGAGATGGTAGCTCATTTGGTCCGAGTCCTCTTGTGTAGAAGTGGAAGTGTGCGTGTACTCGGCTGGATGGCCTGTAACGGCTGGATTGTGCGCGGTACTGGCCGGAATGACTTCAGGACCGGCCAAGTTGATCCCGGAGTCGGCGGTGTCATCAGGGGGACCGGCGGTGTCATTCACGTCCCCACCAAGTGTGCCGGAAGCTTGGGCCTCTCCGCCGGCGATGTTGACCGGTCTGGTCCTATAGGTCGAGGGTCCGGCGGTACTGTCTGGTCCGGCAGGCGCGCCAGATGGTCCTGCTGTCTCGGGCAAGCTTCCTGGTCGGCCAGTCTGGTCTCCTGGCTGGATGTAAGACCTGATGTCCTCATCATCAAGGGAGTGCCCAAACAACTGTGTCATGCTTATCACGGAAGCTGGAGAGTATGACTCTCAAGACGAGGAAGACTATGAACCAGAAGAGGAATACGGTGACATAGAGTACCCTGATGTGGGGGAAGTGCTGGTCACTAGGCGCATTCTCAGCGCAATGGTAGACTCCTCACAGACCATTCAAAGGGAGAACATCTTCTACAGCCGTTGCACCATCAAGGGCAAGGTATGTAACCTCATCATAGATGGTGGATCTTGCACTAACGTTGCTAGTGCGTACATGGTTGATAAGCTAGGTCTAGAGAAGACAAGGCACCCTCGACCGTATAGACTGAGATGGCTCGATGACAAAGGTGGAGCTCAAGATCCATGAGCAAGTCACTGTGCCATTCAGTGTGCGCAGATACCAAGACTAGGTAGTGTGCGATATGGGGCCAATGCAAGCTGGCCACCTTCTGCTAGGAAGGCCATGGCAGTTTGACAAGGAGACCAGCCATGATAACCGAACCAATCTCTACACCTTTGTGCACGACAAGAGAAAGGTCAGCCTAGCTCCCCTCACACCTGCCCAGGTACATGAGCTACAACTACAAATGAGAAAGGAAAAGAAACTTATTAAGTCTAATTGTCTTATTCAACCAAGCCATGTCTGGAGAGCTTTAACCTCGAAGGATTTAATGTTACTAATGGTCTTCAAAGAAATTTTAAGTGTAGAAAAGGAACAGGTAGAGCTACCTCCTGAAATAGCAGCTCTCCTCAACAAGTTCCAGGATGTGTTCCCGGAGGAGATACCAGCAGGCTTGCCTCCCCTACGCGGCATAGAGCCCCAGATCGACCTCATGCCCGGAGCAGCCCTGCCTAACCGGCCAGCCTACCGGATGAACCCCGAGGAGTCTAAGGAGCTTGAGAAGCAAGTCAAAGAGCTCGTGGAGAAAGGCTATGTTCGAGAAAGCCTCAGTCCATGTGCCGTACCACTGCTACTAGTACCCAAGAAGGATGGGACTTGGCGAATGTGCGTGGACTGCCGGTTAATCAACATCATCACAGTCAAGTACCGGCATCCGATACCATGGCTGGATGACATGCTAGATGAGCTGAGTGGAGCCACGGTCTTCTCCAAGATAGACCTCAAGAGTGGATACCACCAGGTCAGGATGAAGGAATGTGATGAGTGGAAGACTGCTTTCAAGACAAAGCAAGGGCTCTACGAGTGGACAGTCATGCCATTCGGCTTGACTAATGCCCCAAGCACCTTCATGCACCTTATGAACCAAGTTCTTAGGGCGTACATCAGTAAGTTCATTGTAGTTTATTTCGATGACATTTTAGTTTATAGTAAGTGCTTAAGGGATCACCTCACACATCTTGAGTTGGTACTTAAAACCCTTCGACAAGAAGAGCTTTATGCCAATCTCAAGAAGTGCATCTTTTGTACTGATAAACTTGTCTTCTTAGGTTTTTTTGTAAGTTCACAGGGCTTACAGGTTGATGAAGAGAAGATTCGAGCCCTACAAGAATGGCCAACACCGAGCAACATCAGCCAAGTGAGGAGTTTCCACGGTCTGGCCAGCTTCTACAGAAGATTCGTGCCCAACTTCAGCAGTATTGCCTCACCATTGACGGCAGTAGTGAAGAAGAACGTGGGATTCAGCTGGGGAGAAGCTCAGGAGAAGGCGTTCCAGGCCTTGAAGGACAGCCTTACACATGCACCAGTGCTAGTCCTGCCCGACTTCAACAAGACGTTTGAAGTGGAGTGCGATGCCTCTGGAATAGGCATAGGAGCAGTGCTAACCCAAGGAGGGAGACCAGTGGCATACTTCAGTGAGAAGCTAGGTGGTGCCTCAATGAACTACCCCACTTATGACAAGGAGCTTTATGCCCTTGTCCGAGCATTGGAGACTTGGCAGCATTACTTGCTGTCCAAGGAGTTTGTGATCCACACTGATCACGAGACTTTCAAACACCTCAGAGGGCAAACCAATCTCAAGAGGAGACATGCCAGGTGGATGGAGTTCATAGAGACCTTCCCGTACATCATCAAGTACAAGAAGGGCAAGGACAAGGTGGTAGCCGATGCACTATCAAGGAGGTTTGCCTTGATATCCACCATGGAGGCAAAAGTATTAGGATTTGAGCACATCAAGGACCTATATAAGGATGATCCTTACCTTGCTGAGAGATACAAGGAGTGTGGCACAGGAAGTCATGGCAAGTTCTACATCCATGAGGGGTTCTTGTTCCGAGAGAGAAGGTTTTGCATACCACAAGGATCGTTACAGGAGCTTATCATCCGAGAAGCTCATGGAGGAGAACTCATGGGCCACGTTAGTGTCGACAAGACACTAGCAGTGGTCAAGGAGCACTTCTACTGGCCACACATCAATAGGTCAGTAGAAGCCCATTGTGCAAGGTGCATCACCTGCAAAAAGGCGAAGTCCAGACTGCACCCAGACGGGTTGTACCTCCCTCTGCCCATACCTACACATCCATGGGTGGACATCTCAATGGACTTCGTTCTAGTTCTGCCCAAGATCACCCAAAAAGATGCAATCTTTGTAGTGGTGGACAGATTCTCCAAGATGGCACATTTCATTCTGTGTGCCAATGTTAATGATGCCAGGCAAACAGCCGAGCTGTTCTTCAGGGAGATAGTACGGCTTCATGGAGTGCCAAGGACCATCGTGCCAGACAGGGACACCAAGTTCCTCAGCCATTTCTGGAGGAACCATTGGAGGAAGCTAGGCAAAAAGCTGCTCTTCTCTACCACCTTCCATCCTCAAACCGATGGCCAAACTGAAGTAGTCAACCGGACATTGTCCACTCTTCTCAGGACTACACTAGAGAAGAACCTCAAGACTTGGGTGGAGTGCCTACCATTCATCAAGTTCGCATACAACCGAGCCATGCACTCAACAACCAAGAAGACCCCTTTTGAAGTAGTCTACGGCTTCAACCCTCTCGCACCATTGGAGCAAACGCCACTACCACCAGCAGAGATTACAAACCTCAACGGAGCATCCAAGGCGGTGTTCATAAAGAAGATACACCAGGAGGTAGCAGAAAATTTGGAGAAGAGGACCGGACAGTACGTTACTCATGCCAACAAGGGAAGAAAGGAGGTGATTTTTCAACCATGCGATTGGGTGTGGCTACACCTACGGCAGGAGAGGTTCCCCAACCTAAGCAGTTCCAATCTAGCACCAAGAGGAGATGGACCATTCAGATTGCTGGAGAGGATCAACAACAACGCCTACTGGATCGAGCTTACTGGTGAATTTAATGTGTCTAACACGTTCAACGTAACTGATTTAGCCCCTTTCCATGCAGATGAACCAGTTTTGAGGTCAAAACCTACTGAAGGTGGTGGGGATAATGGGGACATCAGGTCGTATGGCCGGCCAGGAGACCAGACTGGCCGACCAGGGAGCTTGCCCGAGACAGCTGGGCCATTTGGCGGATTTTCCTGCCCAAGCGGTACCGCTGGGCCTTCGACCTACCGGGCCGGACCGACCAACATTTCCGGCGGAGAGGCCCAAACCTCCGGCCCAACTGGCGGCAAGGTGGATGACACCGCCGGCCCAATTGGTGATGCCGCCAGCTCCAGGATCAACTTGGCCGGCTCCGATGACATTTCGGCCAGTACCTCGCACAATCCAGCCGGTACCGCCGATCCAGCCGATACAGCCGGTACAGCCGATCCAGCCGATTGCACCACCATTTTACCATCTGCACAAGGAAACTCGGACCAGATAAGCTACCAGCTTCAAGACATGCATCTAGAGAAAGTCTCTACACCAGTGGTGCCACCAGGAGCAATGACAAGGAACAGATCACGGGCACTCTTCCACAAGTTCAGCTTGTGGGTCGACAAGCTCCTAGAAGATGATCGACAAGGAACATTGGGCCAAGAGTGCAAAGAGGAGTCCAATGGCTTCTCAACAAAGCAAGGGACTTCAGAGCTTTGGGCTTTAGTGGCAAGAGAGGTCAGGGCCCAAAGATTCGTAACCCTACTCCAAGTCGAAGACTAGGAGCTAGGCGCGTGAATGCCACAAGGTCGGCCACCTTCCATTTCTTGGCCGATAGGTAAGAATGCTAAGTTTTCATATTATATACTTCCCTTTTCGTTTTTGCAGGGTAGGATTTAGAATATTTACGTTTTGAGTCAAAGACATTTTAGGTAGAAGTCCTTTTCGGTTATGCACTTTTGTAAGTTTTCCATTTGTGCACTTATGTAAGTTTTCCATTTCTTTTCTTGAGTCAACCCTAGAAGGTCAAGCTGTCGAGCATATTAATAAGGCTCCTTCTAGCATTGTAGTTAGACAATCTTTTTGCTAATTAATAAAGATCGAATTTTCTTTCTACAAGGTCTTCTCTCAAGAGAATTATGCGCTTAGAACCTACTTGAGACCAGCCCTCCTAGCTCTAAGTTTATGATTTATCACGAGGTTCATCACCCCTCGTGTGGTTCACTTCACCCTTCCATCCATCTGGTCTGCCATTCTGGTCTTCTAGCCGGCCACACGATCTGATGCCCTCATCATCCCCTCCCCCTTCAGTTAGTTTTGACCTCAAAAGTGGCTCATCTGCAAGTAAAGGAGCTAAATCTGTCACATTGAATGTTTTAGACACATTAAACTTACCTGGAAGCTCGATTGGTAGGCGTTGTTGTTGATCCTCTCCAGTACTCTGAATGGTCCATCCTTCTTGGGGCCAGCTTGGAACTCCTTAGGTTAGGGAACCTCTCTTGCCATAGGTGTAGCCACACCCAATCGCCTGGTTGAAAAATCATCTCTGTTCTCCCCTTGTTGGCATGATTCACGTACTGCCCGGTCCTCTTCTCCAAGTTCTCTGCTACCTTCTAGTGTATCTTCTTTATGAACTCTGCCTTAGATGCTCCATTGAGGTTGGTCATCTCTACTGGTGGCAGTGATGCTTGCTCCAAAGGTGTTGGAGGGTTGAAGCCGTAGACCACTTCAAATGGGATCTTCTTTTTGGCTGAATGCACTGCTCGGTTGTACGCAAACTCTATGAATGGCAGGCACTCTACCCATGTCTTGAGGTTCTTCCCTAGTGTGGTCCTGAGAAGAGTCGACAATGTCCGGTTGACTACTTCAGTTTGGCCATCGGTTTGAGGATGGCAGGTGGTAGAGAAGAGCATCTTCGTGCCTAGCTTCCTCCAGAGGGTCCTCCAGAAGTGGCTGAGAAATTTGGTGTCTCTCTCTGACACGATGGTCCTTGGCACTCTATGAAGTCGCACTACCTCCCTGGAGAGTAGTTCGGCTGTTTGTGTGGCATCATTAACATTGGCACATGAGATGAAATGTGCCATCTTGGAACATTGGTCCACCACTACAAAGATAGCATCTTTGTGGTTGATCTTGGGCAGACCTAGAACGAAGTGCATGGAAATGTCCACCCATGGATGTGTAGGTATGGGCAGAGGGAGATACAACCCGTTAGGGTGCACTCGAGACTTTGGCTTCTTGCAAGTGATGCACCTTGCACAATGGGCTTCTACTGACCTCTTGATGTGTTGCCAGTAGAAGTGCTCCTTGACCACTGCTAGTGTTTTGTCAACACCAAAGTGGCTCATAAGACCTCCTCCATGAGCTTCTCGGGTGATAATCTCTCGTAGAGATCCTTGTGGTATGTACTGCCTTCTTTCTCGGAGCAAAAACCCATCATGGCTGTAGAACTTGCCATGACTCCCTGTGCCACACTCCTTGTAGCTCTCAGCAAAGTCAGGATCATCCTTATATAGGTCCTTGATGTGCTTAAATACTAAGACCTTTGCTTCCATTGTAGATATCAAAGCAAACCGTCTTGATAGTGCATCGGCTACCACATTATCCTTGCCCCTCTTGTACTTGATGACGTAAGGGAAGGTTTCTATAAATTCCATCCACCTAGCATGTCTCCTCTTGAGATTGGTTTGCCCTCTGAGGTGTTTGAGAGTCTCGTGATGAGTGTGGATCACAAACTCCTTGGACAACAAGTAATGTTGCCAAGTCTCCAAGGCTCGGACTAGAGCATAGAGCTCCTTGTCGTAGGTGGGGTAATTCAGTGAAGCCCCACCTAACTTCTCACTGAAGTATGCCACTGGCCTTCCTCCTTGGGTTAGTACTACTCCTATGCCTATTCCAGAGGCATCACACTCCACTTTAAATGTCCTGTTGAAGTCGGGCAGGACTAGCACTGGTGCATGCGTGAGGCTGTCCTTCAAGGCCTGGAATGCCTTCTCTTAATCTTCTCCCCAGCTAAACCCCACGTTCTTCTTCACTACTGCTGTCAGTGGTGAGGCAATGCTGCTGAAGTTGGGCACGAATAATCTGTAGAAGCTGGCCAGACCGTGGAAACTTCTCACTTGGCTAATGTTGCTCGGTGTTGGCCTCTCTTGTATGGCTGGAATCTTTTCCTCATCAACCTGTAAGCCATGTGAACTTACAACAAAGCCTAAGAAAACAAGATTGTCAGTACAAAAGGTGCACTTCTTGAGTTTGGCATAAAGCTCTTCTTGTCGAAGGGTTTTAAGTACCATCTCAAGATGTGTGAGGTGTTCCCGTAGGCAGTTACTGTAAACTAGTATATCATCAAAATAAACCACTACAAACTTACTGATGTACGCCCTAAGAACTTGGTTCATAAGGCGCATGAAGGTGCTTGGGGCGTGACTGTCCACTCGTAGAGCCCTTGCTTTGCCTTGAAAGCAGTCTTCCACTCATCACCCTCTTTCATTCTGACCTGGTGGTATCCACTCTTGAGGTCTATCTTGGAGAAGACCGTGGCTCCACTTCGTTCATCTAGCATGTCGTCCAGCCGTGGTATAGGATGCCGGTACATGACTGTGATGTTGTTGATTGCTCGGCAGTCCACACACATTCGCCAAGTCTCATCCTTCTTGGGGACTAGCAGCACTGGTACGGCACATGCACTAAGGCTCTCTCGAAAATAGCTTTTCTCCAGGAGCTCCTTGACTTGCTTCTCAAATTCTTTGGACTCTTTTGGACTCATCCGGTAGGCTGGTCGATTGGGTAAGGCTGCTCTGGGGCACGAGGTCGATCTGGTGCTCTATGGCGCGTAAGGGAGGCAAGCCTGCTGGTATCTCCTTAGGTAATACATCCTGGAACTTGTTGAGGAGGGCTGCTACTTCAGGAGACAGCTCTACCTGTTCCTTCTCTACACTCAAAACTTCTTTGAACACCATTAGTAACATTTAATCCTTTGAGGCTAAAACTCTCCAGACATGACTAGGTTGAATGAGAAAGTTAGATTTAATGAGTTTCTTTTCCTTACTCATTTGGTGTTGAAGCTCATGTACCTGGGCAGGTGTAAGAGGAGCTAGGCTGACCTTTCTCTTGTCGTGCACAAATGTGTAGAGATTGGTTTGGGCATCATGCCTTGTCTCCTTGTCAAACTGCCGTGGCCTTCCTAGCAGAAGATGGCCAGCTTGCATAGGTACTACATCGCAGACTACCTGGTCCTGGTATCTGCCCACACTGAATGGCACGGTTACTTGCTCATGTATCTTGAGCTCCACCTTGTCATCGAGCCATCTCAGTCTATATGGTCGGGGGTGCGTTGCCTTCTCTAGACCTAGCTTATCAACCATATACGCACTAGCCACATTACTGCAAGAACCACCATCTATGATGAGGTTACATACCTTACCCTTGATGGTGCACTGGCTGTGGAAGATGTTCTCCCTTTGAATGGTCTCGGGGGGGGGGGGGGGGGGGGGGGGTCTACCATTGCACTGAGGATGCGTCTACTGACCAGCACTTCCCCCACATTAGGCCTTCTCTAGACCTAGCTTATCAACCATATACGCACTAGCCACATTACTGCAAGAACCACCATCTATGATGAGGTTACATACCTTACCCTTGATGGTGCACTGGCTGTGGAAGATGTTCTCCCTTTGAATGGTCTCGGGGGGGGGGGGGGGGGGTCTACCATTGCACTGAGGATGCGTCTACTGACCAGCACTTCCCCCACATTAGGGTACTCAATGTCACCATATTCTCCTTCTGGTTCAAAGTCCCCTTCATCTTGAGACTCATACTCTCAGCTTCCGTGATCAGCATGACTCGGTTGTTTGGGCACTCCCTTGGGATGTGACCACGACCCCTACACTTAAAACAAGTGATGTCACGTGATCTCTGAGGGTAAGAAGACTTACTAGGCTCTCTCTGGTCACGAGTTTTCTCAGGAGGCTTGCTCTTGAACCGTGATTCGATTTCCACACTCTTTCCCTTGTCTACGGGCTTGGTGCAAATGCTTGGTGCCCAAGGTGTCTTAGGCTTGCTGCGTAGGTCTTGGCTCTTACGCCTGATGTGCTGCTCAGCCTGGACAGAGAGGTGGAACAAGTCCTTGAAATTTTTGTATATTTGTCTCTCCACTTTTCGGCTGATCATCTCTTGCAATCCATCCAAGAATTGAGCCGTCAATGGCTCCTCATCGTCATTGAGATCCAGCCTGTTCCTTAGCCTTTCAAACTCCTCATAGTACTCCTCTACTGATCTTGTGCCCTGTTTAATAGTAAGAAAACGTCGTTGTAGAGTCTTGTCGACACCAAAGTGGCCCATGAGTCCTCCTCCATGAACTTCTCGGATGATAAGCTCCCTTAGTGATCCCTGTGGTATGCACAGCCTTCTTTCTCGGAACAAAAATCCCTCATGGATGTAGAATTTGCCATGACTCCCTGTGCTACACTCCTTGTAGCTCTCAGCAAGGTCAGGATCATCCTTGTATAGATCCTTGATGTGCTCGAATCCTAGGACCTTTGCCTCCATGGTTGATATCAAGGCAAACCTCCTTGATAGTGCATCGGCTACCACATTATCTTTGCCCTTCTTGTACTTGATGATGTACGGGAAGGTTTCTATGAACTCCATCCACCTGGCATGTCTCCTCTTGAGATTGGTTTGCCCTCTGAGGTGTTTGAGAGTCTCGTGATCAGTGTGGATCACAAACTCCTTGGACAGCAAGTAATGCTGCCAAGTCTCCAATGCTCGGACAAGGGCATAGAGCTCCTTGTCATAAGTGTGGTAGTTCAGTGAGGCACCACCTAGCTTCTCACTGAAGTATGCCACTGGTCTCCCTCCTTGGGTTAGCACTGCTCCTATGCCTATTCCAGAGGCATCACACTCCACTTCAAACGTCTTGTTGAAGTCGGCAGGACTAGCACTGGTGCATGTGTAAGGCTGTCCTTCAAGGCCTGGAATGCCTTCTCCTGAGCTTCTCCCCAGCTGAATCCCACGTTCTTCTTCACTACTGCCGTCAGTGGTGAGGCAATACTGCTGAAGTTGGGCACGAATCTCCTATAGAAGCTGGCCAGTCCGTGGAAGCTCCTTACTTGGCTGATGTTTCCTGGTGTTGGCCATTCTTGTATGGCTCGAATCTTCTCTTCATCAACCTGTAGGCCCTGTGAACTCACAACAAAACCTAAAAAGACAAGCTTATCAGTACAAAAGGTGCACTTCTTGAGATTGGCATAAAGCTCTTCTTGTCGAAGGGTTTTAAGTACCATCTCAAGATGTGTGAGGTGTTCCCGTAGGCACTTACTATAAACCAATATATCATCAAAGTAAACCACTACAAACTTACTGATGTACGCCCTAAGAACTTGGTTCATAAGGCGCATGAAGGTGCTTGGGGCATTAGTCAAGCCAAATGGCATGACTGTCCACTCGTAGAGCCCTTGCTTTGTCTTGAAAAGCAGTCTTCCATTCATCACCTTCTTTCATCCTGACCTGGTGTTATCCACTCTTGAGGTCTATCTTGGAGAAGACCGTGGCTCCACTCAGCTCATCTTAGCATGTGATCCAGTCGTGGTATTGGATGCCTATACTTGACTGTGATGTTGTTGATGGCTCGGCAGTCCACACACATGCGCCAAGTCCCATCCTTCTTGGGCACTTGCAGCACTGGTACAGCACATGGACTGAGGCTCTCTCGAACATATCCTTTCTCAGGAGCTCCTTGACTTGCTTCTCAAGCTCTTTGGACTCCTCTGGACTCATCCGGTAGGCTGGCCGGTTGGGCAGGGCTGCTCCGGGCACTAGATCAATCTGGTGTTCTATGCCATGTAAAGGAGGCAAGCCTGCTGGTATCTCCTCTGGAAATACATCCTGGAATTTGTTGAGGAGTGTTGCTACTTCATGAGGTAGCTCTACCTGCCCCTGTTCTATACTCAACACTTCCTTGAAAACCATTAGTAACATTAAGTCCTTCGAGGCTAAAGCTCTCCGGACATGACTAGGGTGAATAAGAAAGTTAGACTTGACAAGTTTCTTTTCCTTACTCATTTGGAGTTGTAGCTCATGTACTTGGGCAGGTGTAAGAGGAGCTAGGCTGACCTTTCTCTTGTCATGCACGAAAGTGTATAGATTGGTTCGGCCATAATGCCTGGTCTCTTTGTCAAACTGCCATGGTCTTCCTAGTAGAAGATGGCCAGCTTGCATGGGCACCACGTCGCACACGACTTGGTCTTGGTACTTGCCCACACTGAATGGCATAGTGACTTGCTCATGGATCTTGAGCTCCACTTTGTCATCGATCCATCTCAGTCTATATGGTCGAGGATGCCTTGTCTTCTCTAGACCTAGCTTATCAACCATGTATGCACTAGCAACGTTAGTGCAAGAACCACCATCTATGATGAGGTTACATACCTTGCCCTTGATGGTGCAACGGCTGTGGAAGATGTTCTCCTTTGGATGGTCTCTGAAGGATCCACCATTGCACTGAGGATGCGTCTAGTGACCAGCACTTCCCCCACATCAGGGTACTCAATGTCACCGTATTCTCCTTTTGGTTCATAGTCCTCTTCATCTTGGGACTCATACTCTCCAGCCTCCGTAATCAGCATGACCCGGTTGTTTGGGCACTCCCTTTAGATGTGTCCACGACCCCTACACTTGAAACAAGTGATGTCACGTGATCTCTGAGGGTTAGAAGACTTACTAGGCTCTCTCTGGTCATGGGTGGGTTCAGGAGGCTTGCTCTTGAACCTTGACTCGATCTCTACGCTTTTGCCTTTGTCCACTGTCTTAGGCATGTTGCTTGGTGCCCAAGGTGTCTTAGGCTTGCTGCGGCTGTCTTGGCTCTTACGTTTGATGTGCTGTTCAGCTTGCACAGATAGGTGGAACAAGTCCTTGAAGTCGTTGTAGATTTGCCTTTCCACCTTGCAGCTGATCCTTTCTTAGAGTCCATCCAAGAATTGTGCCATCAATGCTTCTTCATCATCATTGAGCTCCAATCTGTTCCTTAACTTCTCGAACTCTTCATAGTATTCCTCTACTGATCTGGTACCCTGCTTAAGAGTACGAAAACGACGTTGCAAATCCCTATGAAAGTAAGGTGGAACAAACCTTTGTCGCATGAGGTCTTTCATGTTGACCCATGAGTCTACGGGTCTCATTCTCTTCCTCCTTCTGTCAGATACCTCACGATCCCACCAGATGAGGGTATTGTCCGTGAGTTGTGCTACTGCCATTGAGACTCTCCTAGGCCCTGGTTGGTTGTAATGATCGAAGATATGATCCATTCTTCTCTCCCAATCTAGGTAAGCCTCGGGGTCTACTTTTCCTGCAAAACTTGGAGGAGTTAGCTTAACATCAAGATGAGTTACCCGGTTGTATGCATGTTCATCTCCATCCTCATGATGTCTAGGGGGCATCCTTGGTCTCTAGTGAAGACCATATGGCTCGAAGCCATCATCTACTGCCTCTGGTTACCGTGGAGGTCTTCTCGACCTATGGTGATAGTTATGAGGTTGTGTGTCCTCATCTGGCTGGGGCTCCTCCTGTTCGTGCCGTGTCCTAAGGTGCTCAGGACCCTCAACACGGTCTTGCTCAGCTCTCACGTGCCTTATGGCCTGGAATCTCACAGGCCTCTCCACGCGCTCCAACCTCTCGCCTATTGATGCGAGTTGTGTTTGGAGGATGGTGAACATGGCCATCATGGCTTCGGCTGCTTTTCTATTCTCTTCTGCCATTGCGTACTACAACGAAAGAAGACAAGTTATGCTGCTCCTAAATTGATTAGGAGGGTTTTCTTTTATAAGGGGATTCGAAAAAATGCAATAAGGAAAATCTGAGAAATGGAAAATTCGAAAATATGGAGATTTGAATAAAAAGGAAACTTT